>JAOUZG010017696.1:259041-309014 GCA_026289955.1 Argiope argentata | reverse complement strand
TTGAATTTCAAATTGTTCCATGCGCATAAAAATAGAAAATAAATGAACTATTTCAGTGTTTTCAGATACATTTTTTAATTCTACAAAATATTTTGCATGTTTAAATTAATTCAAAATATTATTTTTCTTTTATAACTTGGCATTATTGACTTTGTTTCAAAATTTTTAAAAAATCAATGCAATAATATTACTTGAGATCTTCAATAAAAAAATATAAACCACATAATTTATCTTAAAATGCAAAATTATATTATCATATGTTCATACAGCATAAGATAAAAGTTTCAGAGTTGTAACTAAAAATTTAATGCGCATGGAGTATTTGAAAATTTGGACAGAATCATAAAATTTCATTTTGAGAAAAAGCTAAAAATACATTTCAATGGTTTCTACAGACCAGAAACATAATTGAAACAACTTAAATATGTTAAATATTTATGTTTATAAAAAAATTGTTTATTTTTTGCAATATATACATCCATAGATTTATAATATATTTGTAAGAATCCACAAAACATATAAAGTAAATACTTCTGGTGTAGCAAAACCAACTCCTTTTTTTCAATTAAAAAAAGTTTAAATAAAAATTAGACTTGTTTAATAACATTTAATAAGCCACAAAGATTAATTTATATTCATATAACTTTTTTAAACTATATATGCAGCCATAAACATACAAATTTTGAAGCAAATCAAAATACACCTGCTGCATAAATTATATCCTCATGTTTTTCTTCTAATTTGACATGTGCTGATTTTTTGATTTTTTTCTTCATTTTATTGTTACTATATGATGACAATATGATACATGCTTATAAGATACAATTTATTTTATATGATTAACTATTTTTTTCTGAGTTATAATAAATCAGCAATCAAATTTTGATATATTTTCTTTGTGGAGACAAGAAGGCCTTTACAACTATGTTGTTCACTTCAAAGATTTTTTTCTGTAAGTTCCTCCTTAAATGCAGAACCAAATTCTTTACCATATTTAGCACATGATAGACACATTTTTGAAGAATAAACAAAAAAACTTGCTTAAATTATTTGAAGAAATTTTTCCTGAAATTCATGACAAAGAATATTCTTCAAAAAAGAATACTTAAGTGTTTGCACAGAACAATGTAACTATTATACACAATTTTAAGATGATGAATTCAATATTTCAGGTTTATTGCATTTGGTAGAAACTTCCAAAATGTTATTAGAATTGCTTAGTTATGAATCAAATGATTTCTTTGTCCTTCATATCTTATCATTTTCAAACTTTGTCTGCTTTTATTTGGACGACCTATTAGACTTCTGGAAGTGAAAACTGATTAAATTCTTTTTAAAACAAAATTTAGAAAAACAAAAACAAAAAAAGATAATTAAAAATAGAGTAAATTTTAATTTTTACCATGATTAGAAATGCTTTTGTATCTAATTTCAAAGAAACTAAAACAAGGAATTCGAATATGAAATATACGACGAACGAATAAACAAACCAAAACAAACAATAAAAGAAAGAAAAAGTAGAAGTTTTTAACATCTGCCAAAGCAAAAACAACAGCATAAAATTAGAATTAAAAATTAGATACACTAGAGCGCTTGGAGAAAACGAAACTTTTTTTACAGCATCTGTCCAAATGAAAACAAGTGGGTGTGGCATCCTAATAACAATAACAAAATGCTGATATTGTGCAAACTAATTAAGATATCAAAATAATTTTTTTTCCAAACGATAGCTTACAGTTTAAATATACATAAAAGATCAAAATAAAAATATAGCAAATTTTATCGATTTTTTACATTTTCATCGTCCATTGTACCCTTAAGAGAATATTTTTGAATCACAATATTTTATTGAAGCCAATATTGAATCGTTAAGTTTAATTCAATTATTTTGGTATAAATGTTTTTCAGAACATTCAGTTTGAGGTTAATTTAAGCAAATCAAAAGATGGTGATGAATTATTAGTTGGCTAATTATTTTATGGAAAATCTTAAGTACAGAGCATTTATGAATAAATATCTCAAATTCGCAGGCCCGTTAAAAAAAGAAAACAAAATATAACCTTGCTGTTCATAGGATATCAAAAATAACAGTTGAAAGTTTAAATTCAATTCAATTATAAGTGTTTAAAGTGTAACGTTTCAATTATAAGTGTTTCTTAGTTGTAATTTCCAAAGAATACTGAAGTTGTACTTTTCCAATTTTTACTATTAGTTCACATTCCTTCATTATATATCTTGTTTAAATTTTCAACCGTCAATAAAATACTTTTTTTAAATATTCATTCATTCATTAAATTTAATTCAATTTTAATACTTCAAATAGAATTTTAGTCTTTGCAATAAAAACTGAAATCGGCAGATAAGTAGCTCAATCGGTAAAATCCGAGTATTTCGAAATTTTTCCCGAGAAGGTGAGGAATGCGAGTTCAATTCTTGCAAAAATCAATTATTTTTAATAAATTATCGATATTAATTGTAATTATTTAATAAAAAGTAGCTAAAATAACATTTTTTGTTGACCCAAGAAGGAATTAATTTAATTTTTTTCATATTTCTTCTTTTGTTTTGTTTTCATAGTCCCGTCAAGTTGGAATATTTATTAATAAACAGCCTGTACATTAAAGATACAATTCTTAACTTGTAACATATTTGTATTGTATAACGACTTTGTAAATGGTGATTTGAAGTTCGAATCTTGCTCTTTTAGTTCTACGTCATGTAAGTAATCATATTATAGGCTATAATCGATGACAACTCAAATAGACAGCATGCTTTAGTCTATTTTATTACTATAGGGTTTTGAATCAAAACGGATGTTGTTTCGAAAAATCAAATTTAATGAGAATTCAGGCATTTTTGTTGCTCAAGTTTAATACATGTAATTATTTATTAAATAACTTATTCTACATTTTCACATTTAGCCACATTTATATTATTTAATCAACATATTAATGATTCATTTTAATAAGTTCACAAAAAACATTTATTTTTTATGTAATATATCATGAAAAAAATACTTACTGTGATAATATTTTTAAAATTTTAACTACAACTATTAATTAATAATTTTCTTGTTTACAAATGTGAAAATTAATTATTATGCTTTTTTTATTTAAAAATAAATTTAATTATTATGTTTTTCTTATTTAAAAAATTAGGGATTTAATTAGTATCGAAGATTATAAAGAAATAATAATCTTAGAACAAATATAAGATTAAAAAATCATCATTTTACTGTACATTACACGTGGAATTAAAAAATACGCTGTTAGTATATAATTTATATTTCTACTTGCCATTAAAAAGTAATCTTTTACATTAAACGATGATTTTAATATTTCGATATGTACACTAATTAAAATCTTAATATTTGAAAATCTACAATTAACAACAATTGTATTTCGTACAGATTCCTTTATCAAATAACAGAATTTTTAATATAGTGTGAATTGTAAATATGCACAATCAATATAAATGACTTTTCCCTATTTTCTTATTTTAAAAGGTTGAATGTGTTAATAATAAACATGGCCTGTTTGTTAAATTTTTGAAAATCTAATATGGAATATACAAGTAATACTTTGATTTTGTCTCAGTTCATTTTTTAAACAATTATTCGTCCTGATAATTATATATATACAACATTTTTCTTATTTTTGAAGTATATATCATAAGACAAATATATAAAGTGATGTTTCTGAATGTCAAATGCAGACATATTGGTATATCAACATTTAAGATGGCTGTATTCTAAGCTTTTACCGATTCTCTTAAGGTAAGCTGGCGTCATGGCACAGAGGTGCGTGTCTTCCCACTTGACCTAATTATCGGTGAGATGTTGAATGCTCCCCTCCCCTGTAAAAAAGGGACTGTGCAAGTGAATGTGATACCTGAGTAACTTAGACGAACTCTTGACCCTGGTTGGCACTACTTAAAACAAGAAATTCTCTCCCGGCTTAACATCGCTGACTGAGTTAGTGAGCTTGTCTATGGCAAATGTCATTAGAAACAACAACTACAAAATGCAAAAATTCTCTAATTGATTGACACGTATGGTAAAGGTTGATCAGTGGCTTTTTATACATTTTATTTAATCAAAAGATGCAAAGAAATCAAGAAATACACTTAAACAGAAAGTTCAATGAAAGGTGAAATTAGATTTAACCATCAGTAGATGGATACTCAATATGACTTATCTATGGAAATATGACTCAATATGACTTATCTATGGACTTATCTATGGAATATTTTCCCTAACTATTACTTTCAGAAAAAAATCTTGTTTTAAAATTGAAAAAAAAAATTCTCTTTAAAGATATCTGTCTCATTTCTGTACAGTTTTTTCCTTTCTTTTTTTAAAAAAGCTTCATAAGTAATTTACAATGTTATGATGCTTTTAAAATTAGGAAATACAAACTTATCCATCTAAATATTCAATCGCATGCTTTTAGCAATGTTCAGATTCAAATTGAAAAAAAAAATATGTTTCTTAAATATTAATTTCGAAACATGATTTTTACTTCAACTTATGTTTCGTAGAATGTATACTTTCAATTTTTACCCACAATAATATGTTGCAGATTTAGACAATTAAATATAAATTTTTAATCGTGTCATATGAATTTAGATTTTTAAAAAAAATGCTTTTCTTATTTATTGTTTATTAGCCTAAAACGTCTTTAATCCGGAAGAATTAGCTAGTCGTCAAAGGTAGCTAGATTTATGAAATTACACAATCTTGTTATAAAGCAATGAATAGAATGTTAAGTTCTCTTTTCTTTTCCGAAAAGAAATACTTTTATTCTCTTAAATAACATTATAAGAACCACCGAACTAGCACTTCTAAAGACACGATGTGTTTTGTTGTTTATAAATTCATAAATTCACTTGAGAAAATACAAATTATTCAATAAGTTTCCTTTAAATCGTGTCAGCAAATACTTTAGTACAAAACTGATGGTGCAAGTGAAGATTTCATAAGGATTCGTAAATTATTCATTTTTATTAATTATTAACACAATATTATTTTATTTCCAATTACCGTTGGGTGTATTGTTTAGTATACAATAAATAGGAAATTTTGTAATATGTAAAAAAAAAGCTGACATACGAAATTTCTTAATTATCGTCTACTTTGAAATTTTATTCTTCGTAAAGTAAAAATAATTTGTTGACAATGTTCTGAAATTTTCTCGCTATCAGAATTAATGTTGCAATGTTTACTTTCTTTGGTACAATTCAAATTGAAACATCAAAAATATTATTAAATCAATTGTTATAATTTCGTAAAATTTTTAGAAGAGCTGTTATTATTTCGCCAAATTTACATTTAACTGTTAATTTGTGATAATAGAATTAATTTTTGCGGAGCTGTTACGTTTTAAATCTATTCTATTATTAATTTTTATTGGATTCTTAATTCCATCTATATTCAATTGGTATTTTCTAATGCAGTGTTTTTTTTTTTTTTGTCTTACTATTTTTCCCCTCTCAACTTCAATTTTTTTATGTCAAAGACTGCTTTTACTCTTCATTCCTATTGAAAACCTTTACTTGCATTTTTTCTTGCAGTCTTTTTTTATGAGCCAAAACACATAATTACTTTTTACCTAGCTTTCTCTCTCTCTCGCTTTTGTGTTTTAAATTTAAAAGTTTTTACAGAAAAAACAAATCAAAACAAATAATGAATTCGTAATACAGAATTAATTATTAATAAATCTGCCTTCAATCTTTATAAAGAATAAAATTATTTGATTATACTCTATTACCCTTCTAACTACTTACTACATTCTTTTTTCGCTTGTGTGACAAGCACATTTACGCTTTCGGCTTTAATCTCCCTAAAAGAGGTTTTTCTTACAAGCATCACATTCTTATAAGGAAGCGACTTCTACAAACAGACTTTTTCGCCTTGCAAATGTCAGCCGCTTACTTATTTTTTTTATCCTCCCCCTGTTATACAAGTGATTAATGCTTAGCTAATTTGATAATAAAGTTTCGATATCGGAGGTAGATGGTTAGACGTTCGAAATCCAATAAACAATTTTCTGTCGTGTATGTGAAATTTGTTGGTCAAGTCAGCTGATTTCAAGAATCAAAAGTCGTCCTGGTGAAGTATGGAAGTTTGAAGAGAGGGTATATATTTCATTGATTTGAGTCCTTTGTTAAATGTCATATCTCCCCGTTTTTGGAAATTCTGCAATTCTTTTGAATTAGTATATCATGAAGTTCCATTTCCCCACGGATTTGTTGGTTCGCACGGATTAATGGTTGCTAAACATTTCTATAAAATATTTTGAGTGACAATATCTTACTGGCCTCTTCAGCAAAATATTAAATAACGATATAAAATTTTTTGAACTTCACATTTTAGTAGACATATTATTTTAAAGGCCTTTCACGTGTTCATAAAATTAGGTATTTCCTTAATTATATGTCTATATATTTGTACATCTAATTATATTGCTGGAAAAAGTAGCATTATCTTAAAATTGGAGCATTTAAAAAAATCATCGCTGCTTGCTTTTGTATCCTAAATATAACGGAATTTCCAAAACTATATTAAAAATATGCTTTATATAGAAAAGTACATGGGAAAACAAGCCGAATCTTCAAATATTGATTATCATCAATGTTATAAAAGCCAATATAAAATTTTAGTGGCAATGGAAATGAATTGAGTTTCATCTCAATGACAACAAAAAAATAACATTGTTATAAAACCACGCCAATAAAATTAAATTTATTAAAAAAATTATTCAAAATAGAAGCATTATACTGCAGAAATTTTGTACAATTGAAAAGATAATTTTTGTGTTTTAAAATGGTGCAAATATCACATTTCGTACCACAATATTTCCATTGAAGAATATCAAAATTTCGTTTAATTTTTAATTAATTAAATTCCCAAGAAAAATTTCAAAATATATTGGAATAATTTGCACATTTCTACCCTCCTTAACACATTCTTAACAATACGGCAGAATCTTTTCTGATTTAAATACCTAATCGTGGGAAGGGCGTTTAGTTGATGTACAATAAAATTTGATAAGTATATAAAAGAGATATTTGTATTATATTTAAATTAACATTTATAAACAAACGAATTTTTATATTCAAGACTTTGCTATACTTGAATTCTATATCGTATAAGTTAATTTTCAGTAACCAATTATCTAGTTATCGAATTCTTTTAAAGATTTTATAATTAAAAAAGCTATAATTAAATCATTTATTCAAAAATGCAGTTAGAATTAAGCTTCCAAAAATGCAATCTTTTCAGAAAAAATCAGTATAGAAAATCAATATTAAGTTCTATCAAAAAGCAGGCTCACTAATAAATATTAATTTCGCGAAACATAACATCTCTAATAGTAACTAATCCCGACGTCACGAATGACGAAAAGAAAAAGAGAACCAATGAGAAAGATCGAAATTTTCCTTCATCCGTATGAATGTAAGGATAGTTAAAATTCTGCCCAACCACCGTCAGAGCAACGAGTGGCGTGTGACGTCACGGCAGTCTTTTGGCGTGGGGAAATAAAGTCGACGGGAAAGTGAAGAGGCACTTCATTCAGTTTCGGTCATCTTTTGTATGTGATGGCTCAGTGTTTGGCGGGAAAAGAGGATTACAGAGCAGCAGGTGAGTACCGGCGTGTTTTTCTATTACAAATGCCGAATTCGAATGCTTACTCAGTTATTTATAACAGTATAGAAAAAGGAACAATTATTTAGATATTGTGTATATCACATTCGTATTACATTTTAAATAGTTGGGAAATTAGTAAAAATATTTGACAGGAAAAATTTGTGAAAGGATTTGGAAGCTTTATAAAAATGATATTTGCCGAATGCGACTCTTTTTTATTTGAATTTACCATCAGGGTTCTTTCATTTCTATTTGAATACTATTTAAAAATACTATTTATTATTCGAAAGTATTTTGAAATCAAAATTAAACACTGTAATAAATTTATTTCTTTTTTTATTTCACTTCATTGCTAAACTAGTTCTTACATTATCAATTATAAGTGAATAATTTTTTTAAATTAACAATTCATTTGGGACTTCACTTAACAATTTGTTCCAAAAAAAATTAGAAATCTGTCCCTTTTAAAAAATTCAACAACATTATGGGCAAGAAAATGATTTGTGCTGATAATTTTCAATCTTCATTTCATAATTGTTGTATTTAAGATTCTAAATACTGAGTATTTCTCACATTTTCAAATTTAGTTACATTCTTTGTCAAATTAGTTAAAATTGTCGATTGTTAACTTATTAATTACATATACCGTATTAAAACTGTTGAGTGTTAAAAATAAACCTCTACTGCCATTTTGTAATTTTTTTTCTCTTGTACACACTTGTAGAATCATTTTTTTAGTAATTCGAGTTTTTCAGTTGAATCAAATTTTTATTGTTTTCCTTTAGTTTTTTAATTTGTCAATCTCCACTGATTTACTTTTAAAAAAATATGAAGTCAATTGTTTACTAATCAAGAATTTGATACTTTTTATTTATTTTTTTAATCAATAACCTTTCAAAGGGCAACAAGACAGACTTCTTATTAATGAACAGGACAGAATTTTATATCATTTTAAATTACTAAAATGAAGAATAATGGCAGCATAATTGTTAGACATTTGGAGAACTGTCAACTATGCTAACATTTGGGTTAGCTTACTCATAGAAATGACAATGATCAAATTAATTGAAACAATGAAATGAATCTTTAAAATTAATACTCGCTGTCTTCGGCAACCATTTCAATGTTAACAACGTTATTTCACCAATTTTGATGAAATGCATATCTAAACAGTGAAAGAGAAATAAATTCAATTTTGATTCTTTCAACAACTTAGGATTCTATAATTTTACTTTTTAACATTTACATTACATCTCTCTGCTATGAGAAAATTTCAATTTAAAAATTGATGATTTAGTTTTAAGTAAATAATGGAGCATTAATATTAGTTGATATATAATAATTTGAATTTGCTTTTATTAATTAATGGATTTAAAATTCATGATTAGCGAATTTGTTTATATAGCGAGATAAGATATAGAAGATAAGATTCAATCGCTCTCTTTATTAGATATCACTCTTTTCTCTATTTCATTTAACTATATTATTTCGCCATTTTGAGGAAAGAACTAGTTAATTTTCGAAGTTAGATGACTTGATATATCTTAATGTCACTTTCATACCGAAAAAAAAAACCTTTCATAGTATCTGTTTTTAGCATTTTAAGTGAAACTAAGTTATAAAAATTAATTTTTCAAACTTAAAAAAAACTAATATGTGTGGAATTCTTACAAGTTTTGTTTTCTTTTCCTTACGAATAATCCTTCAATTATAACTGAAATTTTCGATGCTATTAATCATAAAAATAATTTTTATTATCAATAAAAAATTCCAGCCAGTGCCGAAAGGGCCGAACCTTTCTTTGACATCAAGCTCAATTCTCGGGTAAATACCAGCTGTGCTTAAAATATATGAAAGCTCGACCCTATTTATTTAATGGTTATTCAATTTTTAAACTTTTCCAAATTAAAAAAACATTCACGGAACTTCTCTATAGTCAGAAATAACTGAAAAACGTTAAGATCTAGATGGGTAAAAACTGTTTGTAGATCTTTATACCAAAATTATGTAGCTCCTTCAAATTTCTGAAGAAACTAGTTAGCGAATAATCATTTTGTATGTTCTTCTCTGCTCATGTAAACAAAAATATAAAAAACAAGTCTGATAAAATTGGCATATATTTTATCACCTTAATAACCAAGAAAACGAAATTCAACGAAAAATGATATTTTTATCTTTATATTCGTGTGCATGTGATTATAATTCTTGAAATTTGAAAAAAAAGAAATTAGGTACATGATTTAAACCTCAAAACTGTGAATCTGTAATAAAATAGGGTTATTTAGTGAAATATATATATGCTCAATTCTCTTCGATATATCATGAATTTGAATACAGAAGCACCTTAATTTGGAAACGTAGCAAGATTCGGGGGAACTGTTTGATCTATAAAAAATTAAATGTGGCATATCGGAGGGTGAGAAAGGGCTTCTCGAAGGGATTTTTTAAACTTTCATTTAGATTATTAATTAAAATTTAAGCAGTATTTAGGATTTTTCCGATATAAGTTCAGAAAATATTATTGGCCAAATAAAAATTTTGCACCGCGCCAAATTTCCAAAATTATAATGACTCTAAATTAATTATCGTGAGAATTTTTGCTGAATTTTTGGCAATTTTTCAAATCCTACTATTAGTTCACACTCTCCCAATACATATATTTTGCTCAAATTTTCAATCGGCAATAAAATACTTTTTATTCGTCCTCTCAAGTTTAAATACATTTTTTAAAAAACTTGTAGTGGATGACACTCGATGTTCATACATTTTTTTCAAATATTAATTCATTCATTAAATTTAATTTTTTTAAAATACTTTAGAGTTTCAGCCGTCTGTGATGAAACTCGAATCAACAAGCAGTAGCAAAATCGGTAAAATGCGAGGATTTTCGAGTGAAGGTGAAAAATGCAAGTTCGATTCTTGGGAAATTTGATAAATTATTTGTATTAATTGTAATTATTTAATAAAAAATAACTAAAATATGATATTTTTATTGAAGGAAGGTCAATTCCTACTTTATTTTTTTAGGTAGGAATTGACTTAAAAATTCTTTAATTAATTATTAGTGTTTCCAATTTTTTACTAAGAATTCTTTCTTTATAATAACAAATATACGAAAAGATGCAAATTTTTTCATGAAAATGTTCATTTTTTCAATAATAATTATAAAACAAATGACACTGAGAGCTAATAAGTAATCAAATTAGTAGAATTTTTTTTGTTATGTATTGAACATTTTACCTTAAAAAACGATAATTTATAAAAATATTTGGAAAAATTGCTTTAAACTTTTTTTGTAAGTTTGTTAGTGATTTTATCATTAACGGCTGCGGCTCTTTAAACTCGGAAGACTATTTAGACTCGAAGAAATGTGTACAAAAATTATTCCTTTAAAACCAGATCGAAATTACTTATAAATTTATTAAAATCTTCATAAAAGTAAATTTATAAAAAATAATTTTTTTATCGTTGCGTATGTATTTCTTTATTTGTTACTTATTTGTTCTTGCTAGCATTTCTGTTTCTCTACAATATGACTTTGTTTCACAAAGGCACATACTTAGAATTTTATTTAATAGATAAAAAGCTAGAGAACCCCTTTTCCCTTAAAAGGATATCTTTGTAGATGGGAATATGATAAATCGCCATCAGATCATTGAAATCTTTATAATTTTTGTAAAATAATTAAGAATATGTCATCAAAACGCATCAAAAATGGATACATGAATGTTTTTCATCTCCCAAAAAGAGGGTGAAGACTCATCATTGTTACAGCGCATCTACAAATAAAATCATTGACCGTTAAACGAACAAATCGTTTAGTATGCTCTTAAAAGTGCAACTAATAACGTGATGAGTTGTCTTATATACGATCATAAGATAGATAGACGTGTGTCATTTTATTAAATATGCAAGGATATGTTTTGTTAAGAATCAAATAAAAGTTAATTTATTTGCATTCTGGTACTCAAAATATCATCATGATATTCATTTTCGATGCTAATACCATTATGGGAACCGTAATGATGTTTCATGATGACGATTCACATTCAGCGTTAATGATTCCTTAGTTTACATAAAATCATCAAACGATGTGTCACGTGCTTTTCTTTCTTATAATATGGCTACTAACTGTTTACTCAGTTTCATAGAGACATTATTTCAAATAATTCGCATAAAAGGAATAGACGAATATCTTTTGGGGTTAGAGAAAAACCGACAAATTGGTAGTCAATCTTATCGCAATATAAATAAAAGTCATTGTGGGTATATATGTGCATTTTCTAAACTACTGAGTCGAATTTTAGAAAATTTAAGTGGGTCATTTATTACAGGTATATAATAGTTAGTCCATCTCTACCTTTTAAAACGGAACTAATTTGATATCTATTATGAATAAAATCTTATTTGCTTGCCTTTTTCATATATTGTATGTTTTTATAGTTATTAAACTTGTAGTGGACAACACTTGATATTAATTCTAATGTTTCACTCATTTGGTTTCATTAATTTGGTTGGTTTTTTTATTAACTAAATCTAACTCTCCACCTAAAATTCTTCATTATTCAAATGAGTAAGACTTCAGTCTTTTTTTAGGCTAATAAGGCTATGCTTAACATGTTTTTGACCAATTATTTTAAATGGTTTTATTTATTTTCTTAGATTTTGATGTATTTAAAATCAATTATTGTTAATTAAACGATTTTTCTGATTCATTTTGAAGTGCTTTTGAATGTAAATAAAACAGAATAAAGGAAATAAAAAATTTATTATTTATATTGCGTTACCTTAACTGAGGTAAAAAAATTTACGCTTTGCCCCCCTTGTTGAAAATTTAAGCATGCACAATGTGTTCTGACAGTTGACACCTTTATTTTCAACGGATACGGACTTGATTTGGTTTTTGCCAGACTAATTAGCAAAACAATTTATTACATAAATAATAAAATTTTGATAACATCATTTTCATTATTTGTATTTATTTAATAAAAAGTAGCTAAAATAATTTTTTTTCTTTGTTGATCTAAGTAGGAATTGACTTGAAATTTTTTTTACGTTGCTTGTTTCCTCTTGATTTGTTTCAATTATGGTATTTTCAAGGATTTCAATACAATTAACCAAAATTTGTCAATATCATTGTGTACAGAAATTCTAAATACCAATCCAGCTGAAGGAATGACTGTGATTTTCATTTTCAAAAACTCGAGTTACAGTGTTCAAGGATCGCGCTCAAAAAAGTGTCATATAAATATCAGAGTTTAGTGACCTGGTGACAATTTAATGTAGTTATATTAATGTCCTGTTTTAAAGCAACCCCGGGATTGCTTTGGGACTGACCTGGTAATTCTCAACTGGGATAGAGATAAGGTGACCTGTTTAAACAGAATACATGTATATCCTGAGCAGAGTCAGAGAGCGATATAGAAACAATATTTTTACTCCTTT
Organism: Argiope argentata; assembly: GCA_026289955.1. NCBI lineage: Eukaryota > Metazoa > Arthropoda > Arachnida > Araneae > Araneidae > Argiope > Argiope argentata. The sequence continues at coordinate 295,921 of JAOUZG010017696.1, read as the reverse complement.
TATACTACTTTTTATAAACAAGGGCCGGCGTTCTGGCATAGGGGTAACACGTCTTCCCCGTTAGCCAGGATTCCTGGTTTGAGTCCAGGTTCGGGTATGGTTGTTTTTCTATCTGTGAGATGTGTGAATGTTCCCCCCTGTTAAAAGGGACTGTGCAAGAGAATGTAATGAGTGAGAAGCTAAGATGCACTCTTGGACCTTGGCGCTACTAAAAAAAGAGAGGTACTCTCGGCTTAAAATCGCTGACTGCATCAATGATTTCGTCCATGGCAAGTGCCACCAGAAACAACAAAAACAGCAAGGGACAAACAACTACCAAGCATATTTTGATATCTTTTAATCACAGATTATGATTTAGGGAATGAAATGTACGCCCCGGACACTATTTGCGAAGATTAAAGAGTCACTTTCGAATTCGTCTACCCCTGCAATTCCCTAACCCGAAGCCCAGAATTGTTGAATACATCCGATTTTGATTCTAATGTCGACTCACTTGAAAGAAAGGCATTTGTATGATAAACATTCCTTAGCACAATAATTTAAATGAGGGGAGTAGTATCTGTTAACCTGTTGGTCTATGTGCACTGATGTGCAAAAGTAAAGCAACGGGGGCATTTTTTGCCATACCTTCACGAGAAATTAGATACATGAAATTCAGAAATGAGATGCATAATTTCGAACATAAATGATTTCAAAAGTGTAATGAATACAATGCATATAGTGTAAAATTAAAAAAAAGGCTTTAGTTAACTCCAAGTATCGCTACACATAATTTTCTGTCCAAAAGGAAAACAACAAGCAATTGTTCCTTACTATGAGATATGCCCTCCTCTTACTGTAAGAGTTACTTCTCACCAGCTCTCATTATGCAGCTCCAAATTGCCAAACAACTCTTGAGGGAAAAGAACCCATTCTTCAATCAAGTTCTGTTTTGGTTGTTGTGTGTTCCTCGCAGGATATAATCGGGCCGCAAGGCATCTTCCCAAAGCGTCCCACACATGTTCCATGAGATTTAAATCAGGAGAGAATGCTGTTCAATTCATTCGAATGATTCTTCACTTTCCTGTAGCTGCTGAACATCGACAGACCGGTGTGTCCATACAGTGCCATCCATAAAAACGAAGTTTGGTTTAATAGCACTTTGGAACAGACTCGCATGTGGAAGAATCACCTCCTAAAAATAACTATGTACGGTTATAGAACCTCTATCGAAAACGTGGAGCTCATTCCAACAATTCCTCATAATGCATGCCCAACGACATTTTCCGCACCACCATAAAGGTTTCTTTCCGTGATGTTGTTGGGATGAAACCAAGTCCGGACTCTCTCTCAATCAGAATTCAGAATCGTTCGTTCACTTGTGGCCATGAACAGACTCTCATCCGTGAAGAGGACATGAACTACCAATGGCCAACCTTCAAAGGAATTCAGTGGTCAGGACGATAGGTGAATAGGTCACCTTTGTGAAGATGTCTAGTCACAGTAAACAGTAATACTAGTCGCTCTATAGTTGTATACAGTTGCTGTGCAATGACGCTTGCTAACTGATATAGGACTCTTTTCGCCTTCAGGACGATATATCGGTCATCCACTGCATTGTGTCTCAAAGTTAGCCACCAACAACCTTTCTAACACCTGTATCTAGGGATTTGGAAGATTTTCCAATAGCACGAAACGAAACTTTGTTGATTATGATCTCTTCAGCTACACTGGTCCAATTGCAACCCTCTATCCAGCTTTCTGACCATTCTTCCACGTGTGAAGTCTTCCAAGTGATTTCTTCTAGCCGTATTTCACGAAATAATTCACTCGCACTTGCAGCGAATGTGTTTAATTGAGCCTCCATCCTGTTTTTTCTTGTAGTTTTAAGCTGCGCCATCCGCCTGTACGCGTCTTGCATAAACTCACGTCGTCTATGGTATTTTGTTCTTGGCATTTGTATACGTATCAAATTTCTACTGAACTGAGTACTCCTTGTAATGATTACAATAACCTATTTTCCACAATTTCATGACTACATGCTTAAAATTTACATTGTTGCAAAAGTTTTGTACAGAGTAAAATAATGGTCATTATATATCGCAATTGTATTAACAGTGAGTGAAAAATCAGATTTCCATTGAGTTAGTTAAACTATTAAAAATTTCAATCATATGGAGAAAAGTTCTACCCATAAAAAAGTTTTAAGTTACTTCCTACTTAAGTCAGCAAAGGAAAATTTCATTTTAGTTACTTTTTATTAAATAACTGCAATTAGTATAAATAATTTATCAGAAAATCATTCATTTTCAAAAGAATCGAATTTGCATTATTCACTTTTCGTTGGAAATATTGAAATCCTCGCACCGATTGAGCTATTACCACCTGCAGATTTCAATTTTCATTACAAATTGCTAAAATTCTATATAATATAATGAATAAATTAATACTTGAAAAAGCTGTGTTGACATCAAGTGTCATCCACTACAAGTTTTAAAAAATGTATTTGAACTCGAGTGGACGAATAAATGGTATTTTATTAACGACTGAAAATTTGAATAAGATATATATATAATATAGGGAGAATGTGAACTAATAGTATGAATCGAAAAATGCATTGATTTGATGTCGAAAATCGGAAAAGGAACAATGTTTTAACAAACACCACACTCTTTATAGGTTGACTAGATCTATAATAGCCAATGAGTAATTTCAAAAAAGCCAAATTAATGAATCAAATTATCTCAAAAGAATCCTTAAATGGCAAGTCGTTTCAAACAGATGTCACATTATTAAGTCTCGTCATATACAATCAATACAGAATCATCAATTTATTCCAAAGTAATCAAACGCAGATACCCATTATTTGGCGGTATTTTGGGACTCGGCGATGAATACGCATCGTAAATATACCAGGACCGATCCTTTTTCAACAATTTGTTACTCCATTTCCCTTTCCTTCTCTTTTTTTATTCGGCTTTTCCTCGTGTAGCAAGCACCCCGTGTCTTCCGAATTAGAGTCGGGACATTCCGAACTTTTTATGGCCTTCACCTAATAAAAGAGGGACGCATACGAAATGTAGTTAACCAACTCCACTGGCAGGGTAGAGTGGCTTTTAGACATTCCCCGCAAGGGCACATTTGCGGCAGACGATCTGCCTGTTGATTGTCCCCTTCCCCTCTATGGCAATTGAACATCCCATCTCTCAATTCAACTTTGTATTCACGTTTTTATCTAATTTTCTACATCTAAAGAAAAAGTTGCTTTTTTTTCTCAATGTCAGAAGTAAACATGCCTCATGTCAAACATTTCTCAATGACAATGTTTTTTTTTTTTTTGCAAAACCTGGTTTATCTTAATTGTTACTTTCTTTGACATAGTTTTTCACATAAATCACTTATCATCTATATGGGTTATGGATTTTTCAGTATTGTATTATTTTAGTATGAGTATTACCGTAAGTGGAATACTGTATTTGAAATGTATTATTTCACTTAAAATGAAATATTTAATTTAATTACCACATCAGAAATTTTAATAAATTATCCCTAAATTCCTAAAAAAGCCACAAGATTATTATTATTATTTTATTAATTTGAGAATTTATTATATTCAGTTTCCTGTAGCTAAATTGAATTTAGATGTTATGAATATTATCTTTTGCGTTTACCACTTGTAAATTTCTAAGAATAACTTGAAGTAAATATTCGTAATAAATTTTGCAAGATGTAAAAATCAGAGCTTCCGTCTTTCTAATCCTATTTGAATCAAACAGAAAATCATACGCATCAAAATTCCACTGTTTTCAAAAAAAAACCATCGAAGTAGAACTTCCAATCCTTTGAATTCTCACATAGCAGTAGTGTAAAAATAAGATTTTACTTTCTCATATACAAAATATCGAGAAATAATATTAATCGTCAAAAAATTCGAACTCGATATTTTGTCGAATCCCCATGTTTTAGACCGCTTGAGTTCAAAAAACATGTGTCTGGAATTATGCCTGTCTAGAGAAAGATTACTCAAAATTTCTTTGAGCTAGACGAATGAAATTTCACCTACAGATTTTACAGCAAATTTATAGATTTCCATCAAATTAATTTTTCCATTCAAAAGAAGTCTGTCTGTTCAGCGATTCGAATAAACGTTGAATCAGTAAGTACAAAATGATGAATGTTAGATAAATAAAATTCGATATGTAGTTTTAACATTTATAGTCTAGACACTTATCAATTTGCACCAAATTCAATGAGGTTGAGCGTCTGCCGGTCTATGCTTTCAGAAATGCAATAAAGTAATTCTAAAAGACAACTACTTGACTATGCAAAATCTAGCATGGAATTGTTTGTTTACAATTGTAAGTTTGTTTAACATTTTTACTTCAGTCGGTTGGGAAAAACATGTTGAAAGCATGAATTCGATTTTTGGATGTTATTGTCTACATTCTAGGGAATATTAACCAAGGAGCACAGGATGTATTCAAGGAAAATACTGAATTCGAGTCAAAGATTATTATTTTGTAGCTATTATATGCCAGCTCCATGCCAATCATTCTCTGAGATAATGCTTTTATTATAGAATGTCCGAGAAAGTTTAGATGAGACCCCTTCGCCGATTGTCTTTATCTTTCTGAATTAAGAAATCCCTCTTTCATTATTGGAATATATTTTTATGCACCATAATTTCTGTAAATCGAATCAACAGATGCATGAGAAAAGAAGGAGCATCTTTGCAAGCGAATAATCACGCCATCCTTTCTCGACCACCCTCTCGACTTCTTCACTTGGAGCACAATTCTATTAAGTACGCCCATAAAAGTTCCATTCAGAGTGCCTTGTCCGTAATGGGGCCATTCGTATGCAACCGAATGACAGGGCCCCCTGTCTTTTATGGCCCTGTTTTTGTGGTGCGGGCCCCGGGTGAGGAATTTATTTTATCGATGTTTAATTCAATGGCAGGAGTGGGACGATTATGGGGTCGCATGATTGGACAATGAGGCCTCGTGTTCAATATTAATCCATTTGTCCGACCCCCGCCTTTATGGGTGATTGGGTTTCAGAATCCAATTGGAAGGTGACTGACAAATGGGTGTCGCCTGATTAAAGCATGTGTGAAGATGATCTTGATGGACGCTCATTTCTTAGACATGAAAGGATGGCATGATGCGTACATACGTCGAATATCCATCATCTTATACGATGCGAGCTGATTTTATTTCATTCCATCCGCTTTTGGAGACCAGTTGTTTTGCAAGTATTGACGGTTGTTTAAAATTTCTCTTGTATGTTTTGCTCAATTTACCTTTAATGCATTATCCAGCGAAATATTACTAAGCTTCAAATGTTGATTGTCATATAACCTATTTTAGGAGTCTTACGCGTTCTGCTCGTTGAGCTATGCATTTCTTTAATTTTCTATTTCTGAAGTCTTCCACCATTTTTTTAGTTTTTAAGTTAAATATTAAAATAAAATACCAAAAAAAAACCTTTCAAACGTTTCTTTGAAATCCTATTTTACTTCGAAACCTACCATTAGTTTACACTTTCTACATATATATTTACAAATCTTGTTCAAATTTCCAATCGTTCATAAAATACTTTTTATTCATCCACTCGTGTTCGCTTGATGTTAATGCAGTTTTTTCAAACATTTATTCATAAATTAAATTAAATTAATTGTTAATACCTTAAATAAAGTTTTGGCAGTTTGTAATGTAAATAGAAATCGACGGGCAGAAGCTAAATCGGCAAAATGTGAGCAGTTTAGTGTTTTTCAAGTGAAATTGAAGAATGCACGCTCAGTTATCGCTAAAATCAATCATTTTTTGATAATTTATTTATATTAATTGCAATTATTTAATAAAAAGTAACTAAAATAAAAAATTTCTTTCTTGGCCTAAATAGGAATTTAATCAAAAAAAAGTTTTTATATTACTTGTAAAAGATTTAACATACACATACGTGTCTAGACACATATGTATATTTACATACAGAGACAAATCATTGCATTCTTTCAAAAAGAAGTTTTATGGACCAAAAAGGAATTTTCATATAGAAAAATATCCTTATTTTTAAATATAATAAATGTTTACATACAAATTAAAAGATCTCGCTTCTAAGTTCATACATTACGCAATCTAAACTGAACATAAATAAAGAAAAGATTTTCCTAATTAGATGAAATGTTAAATAGAAATATAACTGTAAATAAAACCACTGATTGGAACAGCAGGACATTTTTTATCTAAGTAAATCTGAATTTAAGTCATATTTATATGTATTTTAATTTTTATATACTTATTTTTTAATATTTAACATGTTGTTTATCGAAAATTATATTGGGAAAAAGAAGTCCATTATTATTTTTCAGCCATCTATAAAGAAAATAATGGATTTCTTTCCATTATTTTCTTTCCTTATGGAATTTTTGGAACTAATAGAAAAATAAATCCATTATTTTCTCGGTAGAAGTCTGTAAAATAATAATAGATTTCTTTTTCACAAACATAATATTTTTATAATTTTTGATTTGATCTTTAACATTTTGATAAAAAAAATTTTCTTTATTTTAATATAATAATAAAAACATAGTTAAAAAAAATTAGTAGTTTTATCATTTTCTTTTCACTGTTTACACCCATCATATTTCGTAATTTATTTTCATAATTATTATAGGATTCCATAATTAAATTTTCACGAATTCTCTATAGCGATACTATCTTTACAATCATGAAATTCTATCTTTACAATTGTGAAATAGCTAAGTAAAAGTGAGTGAATAGCTAAATGTAATAGCTAAGAAAGATTTTTTTAGCTTGATAAAATAACGGAAAGACACTTATTAAGGTACTGAATTTTATTTATTAATTTTCATTGGGTTTTTTTAACCCCTTTATTGATCGAAGAAAATGACATCCAGTTTAATGTGTATTCTTCTTTTAACAGTCTTTGCAAACCCAATTCATCCGTATTGTATACTTTCAATGTAGCATGAACAATCCGTGTAAGTCGGTAAGTGGACTGCAGTTCCATAAATGGGTTATAAGGGAAATGGACTGCATAGCTGTATATTCGTAGATTAACCTTTCATCTTAAGCCTGAGTTCAGATGCCAGTGGCCTGTGCAGGCCTCCTCATTAGGTGGCCGGCCGCCCCCTGTAATCAGGAGATAAGCATTTTACGAATGCTGGACGTCGTAAAGGCCTTTTACAGCTGCCGTCGTAAAGATGGCTGCAAAAATGCCGCCCGACGAAAGGGTTGGACGCCAATAAACGGTGGCTGCAATTTTATGGACTCCTCTCCTAATCGCCCATCGGATATCCGGATCAAAGGGGGTGCACCGGCTGCGAAAATGGCGCGAGGATGCATTGCGAAAGGCCTGCACAGGAGTGACGTTTAACTTGTTATTGCTGCTAGAGTAACCAGAATATATCTCCGTTCGATCAGTCAACTCATTAACAAATTATTTTATTTTTGACTTTCTGTAATACGAAAATATAAACTGCAGATAACATGGTAATTGAAAAAAGTTGACTGTAAAATTCTGATCAATATGTGAATATTAGAATTTAAAAAAATAGTATTGATTTTATGCATGGGAACATGAATTTCTAAAACTGTAACATGTGCTCGTTAGATAAAGTTTAGAATAGGGTTTTATCTCTAGAAATATATACATGGTTTAAAATTTTTTTTAAAATCGATCAAAAATAATAGAAAGAGACAATTTTGATGGACCTGGATATGGATCAAATATGGATACATACGGATCAAATTCCGTATCAAACTTAGAGGAATTTCTAAACGTGGTTTTCATAATCGGAATTGGAAATATCTGTCTCTAATTTCGTATCAAACTGCTAGAAAGAGGAATTTCTGGGAAAAAATTATAATTAGAACTGGATATATATGGATCAAAATTTGTATCAAACTTAGAGGAATTTCTAAACGTGGTTTTCATAATCGGAATTGGAAATATCTGTCTCTAATTTCGTATCAAACTGCTAGAAAGAGGAATTTCTGGAAAAAAAATTATAATTAGAACTGGATATATATGGATCAAAATTTGTATCAAACTTAAGGGGAATTTCTAAACAAGGTTTTCATAATCGAAATTGGATATATCTGCCTCTAATTTCGTATCAAACCGCTAGAAAGAGGAATTTCTGGAAAAAAAATTATAATTAGAACTGGATATATATGGACCAAATTTTGTATCAAACTTAAGGGGAATTTCTAAACGTGGTTTTCATAATCATAATTGGATATATCTGGCTCTAATTTCGTTTCAAACTGCTAAAAAGAAGAATTTCAACACATAGCTTTTATTATCAAAATCGGATATATCTTGATCAAATTTAGGACTAAATTTCTAGAAAGAGGAATTTCTACATATGATTTTTATCATCAGAATTTGATATATCTTGATCAAATTTCGGCTCAATTTCCCAGTAAGGTGAATTCCTACAAATGATTTTTATCATTAGAATTAAATATATCTGGATCAAACATCGTATCTAATTGCTAGAAAGAGGTATTTATACACATGGTTTTTATCACCAGAACTGGAATTAAATTTTTAGAAATAGAAATTTCTAAGCATGAATTTCATTGTTTAAATTGTATATTTGGACAAACTTTCGTATAAATAAATAGAAAAATGAATTTTTGCTTATGGATTTTATCATCAGAATGTATATTTGATTCAAATTCTGGGCCAAAAATCTCAGAAAACTCTGAGCAAGATACATTTATACGATACTGAAATACATATTTGATTTTGAATTATGTACTTCAGATATATTTCCTTTAAAACACTTACTCAATATTTTTGCACGATCACAAATCTAAACACAAAACGTACTTTATTGAGCACATAGTACGTAAGATATAATTTTTCTGCTGGTTGCATACAGTTCTGAATCGATTACCCCAGTTAAAAACATAGGGAAAGTTCTTTAATATATCGTTAAACCGATTAAGTGTTAAAGACCGTTTTTTCATCATTATGTTTATCAAAAAAAATGAACGTGTAACGTTTTTCGTTAAATATGCCCCTGTTGTGCCAATAAGATAGACGAGAAAGTAATTTCAAAGTGCTCCGCAGAGAAGGAGCATCGAGGACGCACTTTTATGGCCTGACGAGTTGACTTAATGGCTTCTCCCGCGCGAGTCGCAAACGTGTTCCACGGAATAATTTAATCAGAGAGTACGGACTTGAATTTCTGGCTGAAATTTAATTCTTAAGGTCCTATAAAATCGAAGTTATGGGCCCAGACTATTCGCACTGGAAAAGTAACTCAAAATTATGCGATGCTTACTCATTATTCTAAATATACTTAAGGCCTTATATTTGTAAAGTTAAATAAAATATCGAGACATTGCGCTTATTTGTCAAACTCTGTAATAAGGGAGAAAACAGAAAGTGAATAGCATCGGGGAAAACTGTTTATCATTGCGCATAGTTAAATAGTTCCGAATATAATAATTCTAAATCAATACATAGTATAAAATGAAGTTTCAAGAAAGCTTATGTATGTTGGAACCATAAAAACTATATAAATAGTTAACGAATATTGGAGATATTTATAGCACTTTGTAGAACATTTATCGAGGAAGGTTTCAGTACATTAAATCATGTCAAAATAAAAAGAGGAGATTTTGTATTTGCGATTTCACTTTTGCATTTACCCGAGTATGCGCGGAAACCTTAACTATGCATGTGCAAATAGTAAGAACTGGGGTATGCATATGCGATGCATTACTTTGTTTACGTTTGATTTTAAACAACGATTCAAATCTCAGTATGGGTCGATATAAAGTGGTCGGTAGAGTGTTGGACTCTTTTTCCTTAGGTTGCGAGTTCGAACCTCACCGACCAAAGACTCTCAGAGTGAGTGGGTTTGGCACTCGAAAAATCTATCATGGTCACAAAGTCTTCCATGTCAAGAGTAATACCATTGGAGGTATTGGGTCAGAGGTGATCGTCCTCAGTTCCAGATCTAAATTACGGTCACTGAATGAATGAATGAAATATATGAATGAAATTCTCCCCTTAAAAAAGGTTTTGTGACGTGTGTCAACTAGAAGTCGGACTTCTGTCCTCGGATGGCTAGGGGTTCATACCTTCAAAAGCTATTGCACCCGTTGTGGAAATACAAAGCTCGTTATGCCCCAAAGAAGGAAATCTAACTATAGCGGGAACATATTAAATGCCAAAAAAGTATCGTTTGTTTAGCGATAAGGAAAATGAAGAGGAAAGAAACGTTTGGTTACCGAATATCAAAGAAATAATGTCCACACTTAGGGAAGGAACGAAGTTTTTTCATGAGCGAAATAACCGTCTTTCTTTATATTGCACTGAAACTGATGAGAAGACAGAATGCTCTCTTAAGGAGAGAAATGATCGCCTGTGTTTTGTTTACGGACGTCTCATACTATTACCTTTCTAAACACTCTAAATATTTCTGCATGTGTGCTACAAAAAATTGTATTGTATTTATTTTTGACAATTTATAAATGTATTTTTATGTTGGTTTTATGTTGCCCATGTCATATCGGGTGAAGACTAGATTTAAGTTTAAAGCTAATTTTTCTTCTTGGATGCTATGCCACGGGCAATGCCGTGCTGGTACTGCTAGTTATTAATATATGTGAAAGAAATGTAATTTTATAATATCAATAATCATGTTTTGAGAGACAAAATTCTGTATTTCAAGTGAAAAGCTGATTAATTTTTTAGAAATATTTCGAAAGCAGCAAGTCGCTTTGAAACCCATTATTATGGCCTTCTCTTATTTTGTGGCTGCTTGTTATAATGCAATTTTATCTAACATTGATTGTAATAAATGTAGCACCTTATATATATAATATATATAATAACATTGCATATATAACAACTTGTATAATGTAACATATACTTAATAACATATAACTTTAACATATACTTAATAACATATAAATTTAACATATACTTAATAACATATAAATGTAACATGAATGTTATACGTATAAATGTAACATAACATAACCTATACTTTGATATGCATGCAATATATTAATCCTTTATTGGTTGTATTTTAAAATGTCAACTATCTACATTAATTTTTCTAAACAGGTACTGAATCTGGCCAATCGTTGAGGATTTCCGTCCCACGATCTTCATGAAAACCTCGAGCATCTTTTGTAGAGGTAAGAAAATAATTTTGTACATCAGTTTATTTCAAAATTTTTATATGCAATTGAATAAAGATAATTTTTATCCAAAGTTTTTAAGTAAGGATGTGGAGGATCTGGCTCCTTCGATCGATGGAGGGACGTACTTCCTTAGGGAAGGGTTGTACCGTGTGCGGTGATGGTCCTTAGGACTCAACCACGATTCCTACTGTCTTGTGGTTGCAACTGTCCGGTCATTCAGTATTCGTGTGCCTTCGGGCAGGACTGAGAGTCAGTGATATGACTTATCTTTAACTCCTTAAACAGCTAAATTTCAATTAAGACTCTTATCTGACCAAAGTTTCGTGATTAAGCAGGTACAAAACGACTAAAGAATAGCTTAAAGAGAGCGTTACGTTTTTCTAATTCCCATGCAGTGTATTCAATAATATGAAAAAGTAGTAAATATGCTTAAATTTTTTTTTAATTTTTCCCCCTTTTATACAATATTTTATCATTTCAAAACAAGAGAACAGCCATTTAAAAAAATAAGTCGTAAGGATGACTCTTCTTTTTTTTTAGTTCCTACTATTAGCGTACACTCTCCCTATATATATCTTGTTCAAATTTTCAATCGTTAATAAAATACTTTTTATTCATCCACTCTTTAAATATATTTTTTAAACTTGTAGTAGATGACATTTGATATGAATACAGTTTTTTCAAATGTTAATTCATTAATTTTTTATTAATTAATTAAAATCATATCTTTTCGCCTTTATAGCAGTTCTTTATAGTTGCAATTGTTTGATCGAGTTAGCCTGGTTGATAGAGCACTGGATTCACACCTCTTGTGCTGAGGGTTCGAATCAGGTCACATGTCGATTCTCCATGTCGGTAGTTATATTACTGGAGGTACTGAGTCAAAGGTGATCGTTCTTCGGGGGCTCAGGGGTCCATGCCCTCAGATGCCACTGCACCTCCTCCATCCTTTGTAAAGCGGAACACGAGAACATCAAGTATAATTATTTAATAAGAAGCAACTAAAATAAAAAAAATTCTTAACTTCCTAAATTTTTCCTAATATCCAAAGTAGGAATTTATCTTAAATTTTTTTTATATTACTTGTCTCAGACAAAATCCAACAAATTCTAACGAATGATCGCTATATTTTGGCAGTCTTTGGCTAGAATTTGGGCATAATGTGCCAAGATTTTGCGATTTCGGCATTACCTTAATGAAAAAGAATTAAAACAATTTTTTCAACTTTTAGAATTCGATTTACAATTGATGTTCCTAGTCAAATAACATTGACAGATACCATTTAAAATTATTTTTGTTTTGCAGAATGTTAAATTGTCGAATATAAAATTCCACGCTGTCATTTTTAATAAAAATGAGCCAAAGATAAGAGCTTTAAAACTATCTCACTTACAGAACTTGATTTAAAAACATTGCTATTGTGAAATAAGAATAAAATTTATCATTTTAAATTATTTTATTCGGTGAGGAGTTTAAGAATTCAAGATCCAAAATTCCATATTGGCATCTTTACTAAAAAGAGCCAAGGATATGAGACGGATAAATCAGCGGCAACACAGCGAGTCAAATAATAATAAAAACATAACCGTGTCTTAATGGCATTCATCGCGCAGTCACGGCATTCTTCCAAAAACGGCCCTTTTACGATCCCCCTTCCACCGCGCGGACCCCTATCTCAGAAAATAAAATCGCACCCTCATAAACGAAGGCGAGCGCGCGCTTTTGATTTAACTGCACCGCTGCCACTCGAAAGGTTTTAATTTTTAATGGTAGCAGCGTTGCCATCGCTCCTAATGGAATCCTGGCCGCAGTTGCCCGCATTAACAAACACATAAAGACGGTTTTTAAAGAGCCTCGAATCGGCCCCTAAAACTTTGCTGCGGCAGTCGTAAATGACTGAGGGAGGACGTGGAATTCGGGAAGAGGATCAAGTCCGAAGAGGGTCAAGAGTGGTCAATTCTAGGTCGGTTTACCCTGCCTCGTCGAATAAAGTGGCCCTGAAAGATCAAATGGCAGTTTTACACTGGTCATTTTCTAATAGTGTGTTTCTTTTTTTTCTGAGTTCCGTAGTTTTATGTGTTTCAAGTGGCCAAGTAATGTGTTTTGATGAAATAATCTTTCTTCATCTGAGAAGTTTTTATTTAAATTGGTTTCAAGAAAATGTTAAGAAAATAATTGACCGAAATAACTTAATAAAAAGAAAAATCAATTTTACGATCGCAGATTTCAAATTATCATGTGAGAACATTATTTTTTTTCGCCATTATCTCTCTTAATTAATTTAAGTCATTAAGCAGTTTAAGCCAGTTTGTAAAGCTATACTTGATAAAAACCGATGAACCTTTTAAAAATACATCTGCTTCTGTATTTTTGTATAATAATAATGCATGTATAATAATAATGTAAAACTGATAAAAGCAGGTTAAAAAATATATGCGATTAAAAGATGTTGATGAATATTGCCATTTATGCTAATTGTCTACGCGATTTCGAGCTTCAATAATTCGTTGACTTTAATTATTCAAAACCCACTAACGAAAGCAACATCCTGTTCTCGGATGATAAAAAAACACATTTTATTACTGTACTAAAAAGCAGTATTTTTTAAATTTTTTAATTAAATTATTGATTAAGCATTTATTTAATTGAATTATTTCATTAATTAATTTTAATTAAAAAAATTGAGAGTTTTAAATTATGATTTATTATAATTATGATGGAGTTTTGAAATATTTTTTAAAAAAATCTTTTGATTGTAGAACTTACAGAATAGAACCACCTTTTAAATGACATACTCGATTGCATTTCTTATGTGACTACGTTGTGCCACAAAATGACATTTTCTTTATTTTATAAATGACATTTTCTTTATTTAATACGTACTTTTCACAAAGACTTTAAGTACAGACTACTGAACAAACAAATTCAAGGAGAATGTAATGGTTATTTTTTTTCCGTTACACTCTTACCTCACCATCTTTAGAAGGCATACCGGACTCTCTAGCCCGCCACGAAGGCACACGGATTTAAAAAATAAAGCTGAATGACCAAACCGCCGCAACAGAAACTCGTGGGAATTGTGGTTGAGTCCTAAGGGCCATCATCGATCACCGTACAACCCTTACCGTAGGAAGTACGTATCGTCATCAATAGAAGGAGCTCAATCCCTCTTATTAGTGTATCCCCCTCCCCGAGTGGCAAGCCTCTCATCCTCATTCCATGCTGCTTTCCCCTCGGGGGGGGGAGATCACCATCTTCAGAAATGACTTTTTGAAATAGCGTCTTTTCAGTAATGCTGATATATTATTATATAATAGCCTTTACACCACATTACATCTCTCTTTAACAATTACATGCAGCGCATGAAAAGTTTTTATGTAAATGCTCGCTTTAATCTTAACCTGATAGGTAATTGCAAAATTATTAGCGGTATGTGTGTGCATTGAATTGAAAAAACGCTTTAAATGATGTAAAAGATTAGGTTTTTTGTTGCTTGAATCAATAAAGAAATTACTGAAAAAAAAATTATGAAATTTTCAGCCAATCTCTTATTTAAGTTAGTAACACTCGATCAATGTGCCAGACACCAGAATAACTCATGATAAATATTTGATAAACAAAGACAAAGAAATTGAAAACACAGTTAAAATTGGCCGAATAATGAAGTTTGAAATAACGCTATCATCAATTATTTTAAAACATTTTAATAACATTTTGTAGAATATCAGCCAATATCGATGCAATGTCGCTGAAATTAGGTCCAATATAGAACTGATACTATACGTTATAAGATAATAATGATACTAATAATGCCGGCATCCTGGCACAGAGGTATAGAGTCTTCCCCATCATCTGGACGTCCAGGGTTCGAGTCTCGGTTCGGGTATGATTTTTCTTCATCTGTGTATCTGGGAGATGTGTGAATGTGCCACCCAGTAAAAAGAGATTGTACGAGGAATAAGATGCGCGAGTAGCTAATACGTACTCCTGACCCCAGTTGGTGCAACTTTAAAACAGGAGACGCACCCTCGGCTTAGTATCGCTGGCAGTCAGAGAGCTTGTCCCTGGCTTGCCACTAGAAACAATAACAGATACAACGTCTCCTCGAGGTTGACATTGATTGAAAAAAATAATTAAATCAAATTCAAAGTTCCGAACACGATCAATTTTATTTGTTGAAAAATAGATTTTTTAAAAAATAAATGCTTATGTCTTTGGAATATTTTATCAAATATGTAAATAGGATCTGAGTATTTTATAAAAATTCAATTAGTCCAGTGTTTTCAAAATCTCAATTATGGATTCAAATAATATTACATAAGATTTTTTAAAATTTAAAGCATCTTTTTTATTGGCAATATATGCCCATTTCTGGTGTTTCAGAAATTAATTATTGGATAACTATTAGAATAAATATCCAATAAAACATAGAGTACTTTGAAGAACATTTGACTTGCGAATTTCTGATCAACAGAAGAAATTTTCTGTGTTAACCTTGCTTCGAAAACTTGAATTCAAACCTGAATTCAGAATTATTTCCGAAGCCCGGTCCAGCACAATACTTCTCAACTTCCAACCTATTCAAATTAGATCTGCAATTATTTCGAAGACGCAGTCCATCCGTGATGATATGCCGATTTTCAGAAAAACGTGTTGGAGCTGCTACATTCCTATTCCACCACAGACTGTGTTTTATTGAACATCTGGTAACAATAGTCATCATGGGTGTCTTGGGAATCTGTAATGAAATCTGTCATTATGGATTTTTTACACCATTATAACATAATGATATATCTTATCATTAACAGATATCATCATGTAATTGCCTCGACATAATATTCCTCATGTCATATTCTACATGATATTATATACATCATGTAGTAGTTTTATTTACCCTTAACACCTGTCAGAGTAAATAAAAGATAATTAGTTACAAATAAAAATCAAAATATTAAGTGTGACTAACAACAATTTGTCATTAAAGGCAACTAAACATTATGGGTTTTTCAACATTATTTAAACATTATGGGTAATTAAGTACAAGTTAAAACATTATGGGTAATTAAGTACAAGTTAAAACATTATGGGTAATTAAGTACAAGTTAAAACATTATGGGTAATTAAGTACAATTTAAAACATAAAGGGTAACTAACAACAAATCCAAACATTTCGAAATTGTTAAGTCCATCCTGTATAGTTCCCGCACTGCTTCAGAATGAAAAGTTATCAAAGAATCAAACTAATATTATCTACTAATAACAGACAACTAATATTGCTAGTTGAAGACAAGAGGATGATTATGCTTCGAACTATCAAAACCAAACAGTAGAGATAGTGTAAGATATATAAATGGTAAAATCAGAGGTTTAATATTTTCATAAACATAGAGAAATAATTTTTGTTTGAAATAATAATTCTTTTAAATTATTAAAAGGACTGTTATACTTCGCTCTCCATATCATACCATATATTTGTCGATTATCTTAATAGTATATAACTGATTAGTTTTGATTAAGAATATACAAATTTACTGGCACTGAGCATCAAAATTCTTCACTAACTTTAATACCAAAGATGCACAAAATCTAATATATAAAATTGAATTATTGCTTGTTCGCATTCATAATTTTCATCCGACTGCAATAAAACTTTGCCAATTTATATCTTACAATTACACGATGGTTATAGGAAAATTACAACATTTAGCACCTATTTTGAACATATTAAAATTTACAAACAAATCTTTACAAATTACAAATTTATATGCTTCAGAATCTCTAGATCAACATTCGGCAAAAATCGAAAGACAACGTTTATGTATCAAACGATCGTGCGTATCATAATAGAAAAACAATATGCGGCAAGAATTGAGACAAATATTCTTAACAAAAAGTTGAATCGAGAAGATGTGCTCATACCACCCATTCCCATTATTCCCACCGGCATGGCTTTTTCAAACGTCTGAGCTCCCCATTCGATTTGCATTCTCGATGAACATCCACAACGGTCAAGGTCAATTTGCGGATTGATCATAGAAAATCCGAGTTTTTCACATAGCCAGTTGCATGTTGGATGAGCAAGTTGGACAGCGAAGAAATTTGTTTATTTTTTCTAAAGATGGAAAAACACATTGTTTTTTACAGCACTTGAAATCTAAAGAAAAAATTATTTTTTTAAAAAACTGAATAAATGTTATTTAAATTTTTCCTATATATTTCATTTAATTTCAATGAATGCATTCATTGTAGGCAGAAAAATAAGCATCATTCTCTTTTATCATTATTTATGCAAGATAGCTGTTTCAAATTTCCAAGGATATTTCGGTAATTATTTCTTCTGTCGCAGCAATACACCGGTTAACTTATCTTAGTAACTTAAATCATTCAGCATTGTTTTTGAATATTGGAAGTATCCTTAATGAATGCTCTATTTCCCCAAATCCAGTCTTGTGTTAATGTCTCTAAAAGAAGACCAACATAATTCTTATAACTTAAAAAAACTAATTTTTTTAGAACTCGATGGAAGAGGAGTTTACAGAAGAGCAGCGTCGCATCATGACGGAAGTGGGAAGAAAACTGCTCGTGATGTCTAATGTGTTCGAAGAGACGCGGTTCCTTGAAAAAAAAGTAAGTGGTTTACATACCCTTTCAGTGTGGCATTAGTGGTGTCCCAAAAACGGAAAACTAAACTATTTTTCCCGTAGTAAGTAATACAAATACAAGATCAATCAGTACAGTAATACAAACACAATACAAAACAATACTCCTTATGACTTTCATAATTTTCTTGATTTAAACAAAAGATATCTGTAAAAAATTACTGACAGAATTTTCAGACATTGCAAAATTTTCTGAGAACCTTTCTGTATATCAGTTCGAAACAATCTACCGGATAGTTTAGTATGTTTTTTTGAAAGATAAATTCTTATAACTATAGCTCAAGTTTAGTGAAAGAATAAAAATCAATAATATTTTCCTAAGTAGATAAAAGATGTCCCAAAATTAACGTAAGATTTGAATTTGCCATCATTCCTATAATAAAAAGTTGGCGACCTTGTTTAAAAAGGCAATTTGACAACTAATAGTTTAAGATTATTCATCATTTGACAGTTTTATTTTCTTTACTATCTAATAAGATGACACCTTCTTTATTGGGAATATTTTCTTATTTTGTTTCAAATGCAAATCCATTGAGTACATGACTTATCTACGTAATCGAAGTCATTTTGCTATTGAATTATAATCGTTATGAATGGTTTCTTTTTTGTTTACAACTATCAAAATTCGATAAATCGATGCCCGTATGGAATATGGGCAAAACAGTTAAGTGGTTAAAAATGGAGAGTGACACTATGTTTATCTGACAACTGTTTATCAATATTTCAAAAATAACGAATATCTGGGAGTACAGTTTGAAACTTTGAGAATTGGCTCTTTAGATCGTGTAATTTAACATCATTGAATTTCTTTTTATGAGGTTATTTGAAATGAAAAGTTCTGTTACAACAAGTCCACAAGATCGAGGGCATTGAAAAAAATGTCCAAGAAAGGAGAACTTTACACGGGATGTCCCAGTAATACTGGATAAACTCTGCGCCACCGGGTTTGTCGTTTTGAAGACATGAAAAATTCCCGAAGAACTGTACCTCTACGACCCGTAGTTTTCGAGAAAAATGCGAAGGAATATGTATGACTTCACATCCTGTTTACGATAAAACCTTTATTCGACTGCTGGATTGACCATCGGGGTCCTGTTTCATGGCCGCCATGATCTCCAGATATGATCCCTTTAGATTTCTTCCTATGGGGCCATGTAAAGGAATTGGTTTATTTAGACCCAGTTACTTCAGAAATGGACTTAAGTCCATTCGTCTTCACAGTGCCTTTGTGGACACTACGATGCTAGAACGTGTACTATCAACGATTGCACGACTCAAGCATGTTTGCCTCCTTATGCAAGGGGGACACTTCCAATATCTTCCTATTTAAAATTATCCAAGTACTGATGTTCATGTTTTGAATAAAGACTTTTTATTCCGTAAACCGGATATGACGTCATACATTTTCTCTCGTTTTTTTCCCGAAAACTCTGGGTCGTAGAGGTACAGTCCGCTGTGCATATTTTGTATATTCCAAACAACGAATCTGGTTCTGAACAGTTTATTCATTCTTGCTTGGACATCCTGTATATATCTGCAGATAGTGAGATATGAATTGCAATATGCTTTCTCTTTTTATGGCAAATAACCACCAATGAATTTAGTTCTTTTCATGACCATAAATGGCTCCGTGGAAAATTTAATTACCTCTCCCAGAATTTAAATGTCAACATAAAATTTGAATAAATAAAATATATTTCTTTATTTGCTTTTTTTAATCGACGAGATATAAAAAAAATGGAAATAGTGTAAAAGAAAAAAAAGTAAAAAAAGATTTATAAAAGAAAAATGAAATTTACGATAGCGAATTTCGAGTTATCATGTGAGAACATTATTATCTTTAAGTCATTATTTGTCTTAATTAATTTAAGTCATCAACCAGTTTAAACCGGTTTGAAAAAGCAGTAGTGCTAAAATCAAGGCTTCCTTTTAGAAATGCATCTACTTTCAAAGAAGTATATATAATAATAATGCAAAAATTGGCAAAAGCAGATAAAAAAATATCTGCAATTAAAAAAAAGTTGATGAATATTGTCTACGCGATCTCGAGCTTCAAAAAGCCCTTTAAAAACATAATGCTCTTACATGACAAATACTTAATCCCAAAATAAAAATATTCTAGAATTTCATGTATTTGATTTCTGAATGAATTTGACAGCACTCCTAAAAATGGAAACAAAACGTTATAATTTATTCAATCTTTTAAAATCTTTATATCTTTTGATTTGATCAAACAGACTCTAAAATCTCTTCATAACTAGAGACACCATATGAGAGTGAAAACTCGTTAACGCTAACGTGCTTTCAATACCCTCGTGGAAGAGGTCGGGTTTTAATGACCGGATCATCAAGAAACCCAATTAATGATATCTACTATTTAAATCTCTACGGGGACTCCGAGAGTGGGCACTTTTGTTGGAATTCCACCTCTTTTAGCAGACACTAGGGAGTAGCGCCGTCGTTAAAGCCAAGTCTTCTGCGTTAATCAAACTGACCTCATTGACTAATGAACCTGCCGTTAAGTCAGGCAGGGTTGTAAACGAGACTGAAAAAGTAATGAGACGCCCATCAGATGCACCTGTTTATTGGCCGCCGTAAACGTTAACGATTCTGTTTACAGATAATGAGTAGATCTCACAGTAAACACTCAGTATCTTGTAATTTTACTATAAAAACAGCTACGGTATGTTACAGAAAATTAGTATCCGTAAAATTTACGATTTAAATATATTGTTGTTGTTGTTGCTACTTATGGCACTTGCCATGAACAAGCCCCCTGCTGATACAGCATCAGATTTAAGCCGAAAGGAGCGTCTCTTGTTTTTGAAGAGCGCCAACTAGGGTCAAGAATACGACTAGCTAAACACCCACCACATTGGCTTGCACAGCCCCTTTTTACAGGGGGGGACACAATCACACATCTCACAGATAGCACACAGAAGAATAACCATGCCCGAAGCGGGATTTCCAGAACACGAGGAAGACGCGCTACTTTTGTGCCAGAAAGCTGGTCCGGTTTTAATATAGATAATATTAATGATAAGGAATTCGATAAATGATGTAGACTTTGTATGAGAAAACTCACTAATTGTGGATATTCGTAGAAAGGTTAAATACGTATTTGCATTGCATGACTCTACAACAAATCTAAATTAAATTAAAGCAAGCTGAGTTGAGCTGTAACTGGTTTGGTGTATACAATAATTACGACTATTATCCAATATGAAATGAGAATACCTCTTAAAATAGGCTATAAAGTTTTTCTACTTCACTTCTTGTTGTTCATACATTGATAAGTCAGCCAGAAAATGTATTTTTTAATGATTCAATTTAATACCTGTGAAAAGTACAGAATTGCTACTTAAACTCAGTTTAAATTCACAAGATTCATGAAATCTAGTGGGATTTTTTAAAAAAATGTTTTGATCAATTCACTAAAGAAGAAATAATGTATAAAATTAGCAAATACATTTTTAAAATAAATATACTTCCATATATATTACAGATTTTTTAAATGTGCTTTTAAAAGGGGGAAAATGAGATAAAAAGTTCAGAAACATATCGCAATAAAGAAAGTCTCTGCCTGATTGAAAAAAATTTCAGAAAGGATGCCAACCTACATAATTTCACACAAAGATTGATGAATTTGATGGGAAGCACAATTCTAATGGCCCTAGATTAAGTTAAGTCAAGTCATATAATTTTATGTAATGAAAATTTAAAATATTATTACATTTTCGGTAAAGATGTAGGGTATCAAATGAAAATTATCTCAATAATAAAAAAATATTTTGATAAACTAAAGAACATGTGACAAATAATTAAAGACAATATATCGTGATAAAAACTAATTCTATCATAGTTCCAATATAGTTTGCAATTGTTTTCTTTTGTAATTTTATTTGGGAGGCAAGTGAGGAACTAACGTTATCACGTCTTCGTGCTCAAACGATTCTCCCTTCAGAGTCGAAGATATGATATATGTTATCAGCCTTTCCCACTCCAGGAAGCCGAGATCTCGTTTACATGATTTCAGTTTGGAATGCTTTATTTACATTTTTAAGTGCCACTAGATGGCGGTGGAAGTCCATTATAATTTTGTATAATTTTCCACAGGTCATTGATCTTCAATATGGTTGCGCATTTGCTTCCGAGTTTTTATATTTTATTTCATGCGAGTATTTAAACATAGGAACAATTGCACTTTTTCGGCGCTGTCCAGAGGTTGGGCATTTGAAGGACCTTGACTGTCTATGATCTGTGTTTACATTCATATTTTGATTAAAATGGATAAACGATTACTTACTGGTTTATGTAGTTGTACATTTATCTTTTGCATTTGCTAAATAGTTTTTTTTTAATATATTTTCAGTCAGTTTTATTTTAGCCACTATGGTAAATATAAGAGCAAAATATTTAAGGGAGAGTGAGATTTCTGAATGGATGAATGAGTCAGATAGTGAATCAGATAGTTCGCTACAAAAATAGAAGTGGAAGTTATCTTATTGCAAATACAAAACTTTCAACGTACGGCTTTGTTCCGAAAAATGTTTTGAAATGTATCATAAATTTCAAACATTTTAGATATAATTAAGAAATTTTTTATATTAAATTTTCTAATATTTTCCATGTTTTAAATATTAGTAAGCAAATGTGTATCATTCTCTGAAATTATATATCATACATAACTTTATTAAAATGTTACTCTAATAAAAAAGTTTCTTCCTTTTATTTCATTTACTTTAAATTTCGCAAATGTTTTTTTAAATATCACGGCAATTTTATTGCAGTTTATTCAGATGCTATTCATTATAATAAACTATAAACTTTAGAGCATTTATTTGCCTTATATAGGAATTTTTAATTAAATTAGGCATAGTGGAAAAAAATCGGCCGGGTTTGTGGGTACACTTTTAGAGTGCGAGGGTGTCGGGAAATTCTTTTTTTTTACCGGTCCTGAAGGGGTTAAAATCTTCAAATATAATTGTGAACCTTTACTGTGCAGGGTATCAAGGATCTATCTTAGAAGTAACTTCAGAAAATTCTCTACCAATTTGGAATTTTTAAATCATTTAACACATCTTTTAATTTGGTAATTGCTTCATTTTGAAAGCTGTTTATAGAGATGGAAAAAAAAACTTTCAAAGACAGTATTTCGTTTTGTAAGGATATGTAAACGTTTCAAAACATTAAAATTCAATCTTCAAATAACCATAAAAACTCCGCATTGTAGATAATATAACTGAAAAACGAGCATTTTAGAGAGGGAAAAACTATTTTTAAAACAATATGTGACATTTGTATTTTATTATTTGAAGAATTTTTCAAACTTATTTTTTATTTACTTCCATTTCAGGAAAAGAAATCCCGAATGATGGACTTTCTAAAATGGTGGAAAAAATTGTGACCTCACATTCTTCTTCATATTTTCTTCCTGATCCGTGTAGAAGAATAGAAAGAATAGTAAAATATGGAAGTTCGTTGAAGCTCTAATATTCAGTTCTGCATAATGATGAAGGCCTTGATGAAGCATCCTTCTTGCTTTTCTAAAAGCAAGTAAAAGAACACAATGTTTGGATTCTACTTGAAAGAAACTAGAAAAAAATCAAGAAATTCAATTCGAAAATGTGCGAGAATAAATTTCAATGGTTTATCCAGGCTAAAATTTATGTAAATCATTTGTAAGCCGCGCATTTTTAACTTAAAATTAATTCGACTCGTAACTTTGGTTCAAAATAAATACGACCAAATCAATATTAGTTGAAAAAAAGATAAATATGAATAAGTATTTCAATGCATTTAAAATACATAGAGATTGTTTTATTAAAATATAGTTTTTCTATTTATTTATTAATTACCATTGAATTTAAAATTACTAACTGCATGCCCTTTTTTTCTTGGAAGGGGAGTTACAAATGTCTACAGATGGAATCTTTTCTTCAAATAATATTGTAGAAAATTTTTGAAAGACAATGAAAAATTATAGACGATAATTTAAGAACTTCTACCAAAATCTCACCATCTTATTATAAATTTATCGTAAAAAAATTTCAATAAAATTTGTTTGAAAATTATTAAAAATTTATACAATAATAGGGTAGTTTAAAAAAAATCTATAATTGGAACATAATGTGGCTAACGAACTGTTTCATTGACTCCAAGTTAATAATTATTAAGTTTGCTGATTCCACATCAATAAAACCTTTCCAACACTTAAAATCTAAAATAGAATTTATTACAGATTTCCCGAATAAAAGTTATGGTGATACACTCTTTCATTGTTTATCAGAAAATAAAAATTAATTTACTGAAATAAAAAGACTTTTTTTAATCAAAGCATGTTATAACTATCGAGATTCTAGTATGACCAAGTTCCATTTTTTATATTCTGTAATGATAAAATTCTTTTTAAATCAAATTAATTCTTTTAAATAAAAAAAGTTTTTCTAAAAGATTTATAAATATTTTGAAACTGTTAGGATTAAAGAATTTAATTACATGAAATGTACATACAACGGCAAACAATGATGTGCAATTCTGCTAAAACCATACTAGGAATTAAAATATCGACTAACCTAAAAAAATAATAAGGAATTAGATTTGAAATTAAACTGAAGCCCTTAGAATAATTAAATAGATTAATTTTTTGAACAATTTGCGAACGAATGAACTGTTACGAGTCAAATTTTTGTTGAGTACAAAATTTATTTTCTCTTTGAAAAGTCAACTTTTTGCTTCTAAAATTATCGATATCTGAAATGTTTCCAGGTATTTGCCTACATTCAAAAACACATACAAAAACACCTGTTCAACAGTAATCTATTAAAAAAATAGAAATAAATGGAAAAAGGATGATGACTTACCACTTGACTGTTTTATGTATTTATTTGAAAATATTACAATATAAAGGAACAAATAAATCAGGTAAAGCCAAAGAATTTTGGAAAAATACATCAGAAGATCAAAATATCATTAGAAAGTTGTCCAGTTTCTGCTCAAGAACCATTCACAAATGTTTCAGAATAATTTCATCTCAAAAGTTTTTACCATTTTATTAAAATGTGGAAAGCTTTAAACTGCCAAAGAATTCTGAACTGAACATTACAGAGGAAAAGCTAGTCTTGGAAATTTTGAAAACCTTCGCAATGTACAAGGAGATCATTCTGTCAGTTTTAGCAAACGCTCTACAAAAGCTAGAGAATAATTACTGCTGAAATATTTGGAACAACTATGAACTTACAGTTGAAATATAAAATCTCTGAAGTGTCTCTGTAGTTGACAAAGGTCTTAAACTATGTTCTTGAGAAACTGTTTACAGACTTTGAAAATTATGGTAATGATGTATTTAATCTATTAAAACTTTGGAGCTGTCCCAAGTGATGATCTTTTGGCAGTTCAATCAACTGAAAAAAATTGAGAACATCTTTTTATATAAAAAATCAGCGTCCTACGCACAAAAAACTTTTCGAAAACTGATTCAGCAAGATATTCTTGTAAAATACAACAATCATTCTTCTGATGTAGAATATGAGATAAAGTTCTGTGTACATTTTTATCGATTGTATATGAAGGTTTTTATGTCTGCTGTATTTTTCTAGTCACATTTTTTCTGTGCCAATTTAGATACAGCCTAGAAAAAAGAAAGTTTCCGTTCCAGAGAAATGTTTTGTACGATATTAAATTGCTATCTGTGATTTTTACATTATTTTCTTTCATTTATTTATTTATGAAGGCAATAATAAAATGAAATTTTAAATTTGTTGTTTCTTTTTTTATTCTACTTGATAACTTTCCATACAGTAAATTCTAGCATATTTACATAGTGTTGATATTCTTTAATACTTTCCGTTTAAAATATTTGTAGTAATATATCTTACTACATAGTTTTAGCAGAACTAATTTTAATCACTAACTAATTCTTTTTACGCAGAACTCGTATTTAAAAAAATTAAGTAGCTTATGTCTATTAGTGGTGCAGCAATTTTTTTAAAAAAATAGCATTCAAATGTCGAAACCTTTGGTGGTACAATATTAAATTTAGCTAGCTTACTTTAAAATTCAAAGAACTCTCCCGAATTTCTCCTTAATTTTACAAATTTGCGGAAACAATTTTATGTATAATTTTCAATAACATCTTTGATTGTTTGAATAAAAGATCAAACTATTAACCTAAATTTTTCGAATCTGTATGCTTCTTTTTGTTAAGGCAATATCCTAATAAATTTATTAAGCATTTTTATGTCCCTAAATATGTCATGATATCTTAATGTTGAAAACAAATGCCTGTACTGCATAAAGAACTTTGGAGATACTTAAGCTGCAGAAGCATTTCTCCCTATTAGAGAATTTTATGTATAAATGAGTAGAAATAGATACATGCATATTATGATGATACAATATTTAAAAAAAAACAAATTCTTTTTACAGCTTTACTTTTATAATAAATTGGATTGGTCTAAATGTACCTGTAAAATTCTACAAATGTATCGACGCTTTTTGTTAAGTTATTGTAGAATATTTGATGAATAGAAAACAATTTGCCCCACTCACTTATAAAATCGTCTGCTAAAATAGAATTAGATAAAAAAAATATGAATTAATATTTTTTTTCTATATTTAAACTGAAATAAGGCGAATAAATTGTGTTTGCGACAGTTTTGTGCACATGCGATTTTCCTCATAAAATAAAAAATAATTATAAAAAAATAGTCACGAACTATACATCTTTTGCATAAACCAAGCATTTTTATCGAAAATATTACCGAATCTGTATTTTAAACATTTTTTTAGGGCAAAATAAAACCAAAATGTGAAGAAAAAAATATAACTGTGGTTACAAGATCACATTTGAATTTATATGATTAGTTTGTGTACCTCAGTTTGTATTTGTGTTTTCTTTATGTTTTATAGTTTTTGGGTCTATTTGCACTTGAATAGGAAGACACAGATTTCCTTAGAATAGATTTCATTTAAAATTTGATAGGTATGTAGCGAGTAAAGGTCGCTATACGAACCTGTGACTCTAGGGTCAGTAGTCTATTAACATAACCACTATACCAAAAAATCGCCTTCGGTATAATAGATTTTATCAAGCTTATAAGGCTGGCGCCAGAGGTATAAAAATCTAAATACTGCATAACAAATTTCATTTATCTAGATGCAAGAGGCTCTAACTTATCGTGTTCATAGACAAATATAATGCCAAAAATGGATTTTCTGAACTCAGGGAAGATCTAACACGCGAGAATTCTCCAAAATTACGAATTATATTTTTTGTACTATTAAAATATTATCTTTATATTTCATATATAACAAAGTAAATGTTATTTAAAATCTGTAATCCAAACTTAATAACTGAGTAATTAGATGCTTTTATCAATGATCTCTGGAATGTTTCTTCCTCTGATGTCCACTAAAGCTGAATTTCTTTAAAACCAAAATGTTGCTCTTAGCATCTAGCGCTATAATGATTTCGAGTTTACATCATTATTGCGCTTTTCATTTGAAATAAAAAAATTGTTCGATTAATCAACAATTAAGTTCCGAAAGTATTGTATATTTTACTGTTAATGAGTTTTCAGAAATAAAATACACGAATAAATAACCCATTACAAAAACACATTTTTAAACCCATTACAACAACACATTTTAAACACAAAAAACTAAAATAAGAAAAAAATATACTTTTAAACTCTTTTATAGAACCACCTAGCACAGTTTCGTCTACTGTAATTGTTATCGTGATTTTTATTATTATCTAATTTATTTAATAATTAATTCGATCTGCAATTTTAAATCAATTCTTGACACTTAAAGTCGATTTAAATTTTCTAAAAATCAATTTTTAAAAGCGATTTTTTCAGGTACCAGAAGTATTTTTTTTAATTATTTTTCTTATTTCTACATTTTAGGTGGAGACATTTACACTGAACTATTTTTTTAAATTTTAATAAATCTCACGACAAAATAATTTCCGCATTTTTCAATAAAAAATAATTTCACGTTTTATAAGTTAATAATAATATGTTGTTCATTACTTCCCAAATATTTTCCATCCCTTATTTTAATATATCAACTTCTAAAATATTACTAATAGTGCATAAATATTAATTAATACAATTTTTTTTCAACAAAATATTGAATTTTCCACAAAATTCATTTTTGAAATCTTATTAATATTCTTATTATTAATAATTCTAGCTAATTTTAAACATTTTTTGTTACTTATTAAAGAAATATATATGCAAAAAAAAAAGAAATGTATTAGGATAATTTTTAAAATTATAAATGTAAAATTAATTTTTAATAAACCACTTATTAGAATGTCCAATAATTTTACGTTTGAAATGGCAAATGAATTGGAACTCATTTAATTTCAAGATAATATTGATGATTATTATCAATTAATAATGTTTTGTATCGTCAAATAACAATGTTTTGAGTCGTCGTATTCAATAAATCTCAATATTTTCCCAAATGATGTATAAATGTAATTTTTGCTCCTTCTTATTCATTTTAACTTATATCGATAACATTTATTCCATTTGAAAATCATTTATATCTGAATTATTGAATTACATGATAAATAAGGAACAAGTTTTTAATAAGTCACAATTTAAGTTTTCGTAAGAAATTGCAAATATTATGTTTAATTAAAAAATCCTAAATGTTATAAAAATTTATCCAAACTTTATGCTTTTACTAATAATAAAAACATAGATGTCCACCAGTATGTATTTTTAACAATTTATTTATGTAACAATTCTATTATGTAATGTATTTTTAGCAATTCAAAAAACTTTCACTTCGCATAATCATTTACTGTAAGCGAAACAATTCTCAATAAATATTTCAGTTTTCTTTCCTATTTTTTTTATTGAATGCTGTTATAAATACTTCAAAAGGCTTCGATCGAGCTTTGAAGATAAACTGATAACGATTTACTTCCCAGAAGTCAATTTCGAACGAACTTTGGAAGTCCGAGCTCTTTATCACAACTGATAAAGCATTTAAGGAATAGTCTTATCATAAGTGAAAACAAAACTTCATTTCTTTAGTATGTGTAAAAAGTGTTGTGCATCGTTGAATTTTATGCGCTAAGATATCTGATTTCCTGAAACATGCATTTAATGACTGATTTGATAGAAATGAAATGAATCATTATCAACGGTTGTACTGACCAATTCAATTAAGCTGTTCGATTGAGAGCCTTGCTTAAAATTAGTGATGACGGACAGAAATATTAAGGGCGGATTTTTATGGAAGATCGAAAATTTCAGTAACTGTGGACACTGTAAAGGAAAACCAGTCATCAGCCCTGTGTTTTCATTATCCACACAGTTTGACACTGAATGGAGATTATTCCTGTACCCAAGAGGAAAGTCAAATGAAGATTATATATCATGCTACCTGGAATGCCATGAAGATAATACAGTTCGTATCAAAAGTTTGAATTTTGATATCTCTCTCCTGACCAGAGATGGTAAAGTCTACATTGCACGCAAACACAAGTCAATGTTCGTAAGATCCGGGAAGATATTTGGATTTAACCAATTTTGTAGAAGGCAATTAATAAACGACGCCAAGGATAATGTGCTTCCAAAAGACATTCTGAACATAAGCTGCCACCTCACTGTTGAAATCAAAGACGAGGGAGAAGAAGCAAATGGTGATACGACATTAGAGGAATTGTCCCGGAATTTTCGAACTCTTTTCCAGAGTGGTGAATTCAGCGATATGGCCTTGAGTGCCTCTGGCGAAGTTTATCGAGTTCATCAATTTTTAATTTGTTCCCGAGCTCCAAATTTGGCGGAAGAACTTGACATAACCAAAGACAAGAATCTGCCAAATCCAGTGATAGTGAAAGATATTTCATCGCCAGTGTTGAAAGAACTTTTACTTTATATTTATTCTGGACAAGTAGAAACAAAAGATGCGGATATAATAGCTGGCTTGTACGAAGTAGCACAAAGATATGACCTAAAACGGTTGAAGCACTGTATTTTTCCAGGGCCTGCTCAATGCTCAGCTCGAACGAGAATCAAAGTTGTACGAAAGTCCTTCTTGTGGTGCATCGAAAATTTCAGTAAAAAGAAAATGAATCATGGCCTACCAATTAACAAGTTTGTAGATATGGGAATTATCCGATTGGTATTGACTTGTTGTGCTGTTGAAAGCGCCGATTGCATTCAGGTGTTTATTCGTCGAGTTCGTCCCTGGAAGGTCCAAAAGATCTACTTCCGGTGTAAAGTATTCATGAAAGATGCCCTTAATAAATCTGAGGGTTCCCAGGAATTTGAAATGTGGTTTGATAAAAACAACTCCGAATCGCAATTTCTTATTCTCAGTCTGAAAAGAAAACTTATATTCGAAAATGTGGTGTTTTTACCAGACGATAATTTGCAGATATCCTTGGAATTTTTTGCTTCCAGTGATCGTCAAAGATCCAGAATAGAAAACAGAAACTGTCTGTGGCAATCAGACATACAAAAAAACATGCAGTATCTTAGTTTATACCAGCTGAGAGAGGACCTTAAAAGTCTCTGGAATTCGACGGATTTCACAGACTTACCAGTCAGGGTAAAAGATGGAGAAGAATTCATGGTTCATAAAGCTATTTTAGCAACCAGGTCTACTGAATTCCAGAAGATGCTTCAAGAGAGTTTGTCAAACGATGCCTTTTGCTTGAATCTTCAAGATTTGGATTTGGAAATTGCTTGGGAATTGATGAAATACCTGTATCGAGGTGAAGTGAACGCAGAAACTTTCGAAGTCTACGTGGAGCTTTATGTAGCTGCTGTGAAGTACAACATAAGCTCTTTAATAAAACGTTGTGTACACTATCTCATTACCAACGTGACAGAGGATACTGTTTGTGAATTGTTGATTTTGGCAGACAGCTTTAAAGATGAAATCTTGCTCTTGGCGTCTCAAGAATACATCTCAGTAAAAAAGGAAATAATTTTGAATTCTGATGAATGGAAGCTATTAATCAAAGAACATCCACATCTAGGCTCTAAATTATTGCTATGGTTATCAACTCAAATTATGTCCTAATAATGGTTGATTCATATTTAACATTAATTTTGGAGAGCTTTAAAGGTGAAATTCTACTCATAGCAGCTCAAGAATATATAACAATTTATAGATGAATGGATGGATACTCAAGCTTGATGGGAAAAAAACGATTAATCATAGTATACCTGCATCTTTCTAAATTATTGCAATGGGTATCAACTCAAATCATCTCCTAATGATGGTTGATTCATATTTAATATTAATTTTCGAGAGCTTTAAAGACGAACTTCTACTCATAGAAACAAAGGATATATTTCACTTTATGGATGAATGGAATGAATACTCATATTTGATGGATAGAAGCAATTATAAAATACTTGCATCTAGGCTCTATATTATTGCTTATTTACCAACTCAAATCATTTCCTTATAATGGCTAATTTTCAGTTAATATTGATTTTGGGTATTAGCTATAAAAGCGAAAATTCTGCTCATAATATCTCATGAATGTATCTCCACAAAAAGGCAAATAATTTCGAATTGGGATGAATCAATCTCATAATAAGCAATCAATAACAGAATATTTGCTTTTTATTTCAAATTATTGCTATGATTATTATCTCAAATTATCTATAATGATGGTTACATTTAATACCACATAAGTCTTAATTACATTAAAATAATGTTTATAAGATGAAAGCAGAATGAAAAAAAAGAGCTCAAGCTAAAAATTGTCATTTAATTTTATGTGATTAATATGATGGCCTAGAATCAATTGATTCGTAATAAAATTGTGTATATTACAGAATTATATTTTGTTGTTATTTTTCCATGTCACGCATCATCATTGATGTTCCCGAATCGTCAGGTATAAGAGTAAAAATGACCGGAACTCAACATTAACACAATATGGGATTCATTAATACTTCAACTGTGTGATAATAAATGGCTATAAATCAAATATCATCAATGAATTCCGCATTGAATCGATTTTAACATTGTAAGCACAATTGTGAGTTTCTATAAGTTTATAATCGTCCTTCAATTTTCTTTTATACAATTTCATTCATTTCTAAAGTAATTCCCTTATACTATATTTGAGGGTCAAATGATTTTCCAAAGTTAAATTTTAAAACAGTCGCAAATATGTTTTTGGGTATCACATTTTTTAAAAATTCTAGCTGCGATTACTAACAAAAGCAAGCTAGAATTTATTTTATTTTTTTATTATAATTTTAAAATTTCTTTTTTAGCATCTTTTTATAATTAGACTAAATAGTGATGCAAGAATTTGTTACGTAGTACAGTTATCACAAATATTTTTTACAAATTATTCCAAAATGTAAAAGTATAAACATAAATGCATTAAATCTTTAATTTGTATGTTTGCGTATAATTTATTACATCAGAGAGTAATTTGTGCCTAATATTTCACGAATTCTGAATGGACTATTTTTTATAATAATCATAAGTTAATTATGTATAATTCTTTTCTTTTTTCTATATGTCAGAGTAATGAATATGCATTCTTTGCTTGGATTACTAAAACCATTAGAAATGAAATTCAAAAAAATTCAACTGTATAATTCCTACAAAAACTAAATTTCTTAAATTTAAAAATAATAAAATCCCAAAATAATATAAATGTCAAATCAAGAATCTTAATGATAAACTTTATATACAGCAAAAAAAATTAATTTTTATTTTATGTAAAAATTAAATTTCAAGAATCATTTGAGTGCCTCAAAATGTAGGTGATACAGAAAATTTAATCACTTAATTTTTTTTTTAAATTATATTTTAGGTAAAAATAATTAAGTTAAATTATTAATATTAAGGTATAAATACTTAAAATAAATATTAAGGTATAAATAAATATTTTGAAACTTACATAAATTAATATAGAATATTGTCTTAATTATTATAAAGTATTAAATAAAATCTAACTCTGGAGCTTTCATTAAAAATTACCTTATCTTAAAAATTAAATTATCTATACCTAGTTCCAAGAGGCTTAAAAAACATATAATAAAACTCTCCTATTAATAAATAATAAGTATTTCATAATTAAGGTTTGGTGACAAAGTAACATTTTAGTAAGTTAAAAATATATAAATAATATTTTTTCACATTATTATGCATAAAGTTATGAAAAGGAATGAAAAAAATTATGGATATTTTCTTTCTCGTACATATTTAAAGACTCTCTAATATAGATGTGTTCTGCAAAGTTTAACATATATTTGAAAATACAATAAAGGTTCACTAAGATTGAAAAATAAATTTAAACAAATCCTTTTTTCAGCATGAAAACATCTAATATTATTATTAATTTAATCTAATCTTATCAATTTAACATCAATCCTTTTTAAGCAGATCGAATGTATTGTATCTGTGCTATGAATGTTAGACCCATTTGATAATTTCTCTAAAGTCTGAAATAAAATTAAAAATTAAAAATGAAATTTAAAAAAAAAACAAAATAAGAATAATGATTTTTAAAAAATTCAAAAATTCTCATGTTAGGAAATAAAGGAAGAATGGATTAACACCAGTTGTATTTCAATATTAGTTGAAAAATAAGGTGCCATCGCATATATCGTACAACTTTATATCATCTTCTGACTAAAAAGTACAATCGTGTTTGAATCTCTAAGAAGAAAAATAATTACCAATTAATATCTATCTATTATGACTTTCAATTTTTGTTGTTCCAGTTTGAAAGTCCTCCTGCTAAAGAACAAGAAATTGCACCCGGTGTGTTCCACAATCTATTTTCGCACATAATTACACATTATTGGACGTTTTGTGATTCATAGTATAGTGAAACAATCGATTATGCATTTTTGGAAGTTTCCTAAATATAGTCCATATTCAATACAAATAAAATATTCTGTTTCAATTTATGCTAAATTTTATTCACGTAGCAAGTCGAGTTTTGAATTTACCTTATTTATATAAACACAAACCAAAAATTAGACTTTTCATAGATTTCGACCATAATTTTACACAGATGTACAATCAGAATGATGCAATGTCTGATTGTACAGTATATTGTCAAAATTTTATACAGGTGCAAAGTAATTTTATACAGATGCTTAAAACAAAAATGAGATTTCTTTGCAGTTAGATATTTAAACCTTTTCGAAAAATAGTGTTCTTCATGGTATAACATATTGAAAATACAACATCAAATAACTGAATTCTAAAGTCGCATACTAAATTTCATTTCACAAGATCACACAATTTTCAGAAACAGAATTCTTCATTTAATATTTTTATAATTCTCATTTCTCTTAGAGATACTTTAATTCTTTTCCAGTAATTTGTATCTCATAGGAACTTCGTAAATCTCAATTGTTATACCAAAAGAAATAAATACGAATCAGATGCAAATAGATTGTTGACGGTAGCAATTTCAAAAAGCAATTTAAACGTTTGCATTGATTTTTTTAAAACTTTTTTTTAATTTTTTCGTATTTGAATCGTACAAATTCTTTTTAGATATTAAATATATAAATAAAAAATATAATAAAAAAGCAAGTAAAAGATATAATAGATAAAACCAGCAAAATACATTAGACGAGCATCAGAGAATATTTATAATATCCATCCTTTATAAAACTAAAATTAATTCGGAAAACTTAGCATCATTTTTGATGTTGCAGCTTCAAAATATTCTTAAACCCTTAAAATTACTTCAATAACTGCAAAAACTGCAAACATTTTTTTACAATCTTATCTTTATGATAATTTATTATTTACAATTGATATTTTATTACATACATTTACATAAAGGGAAAACATTAGTAAAAATTATGTCCAAAAATAGCAGAAAAAATTAAAAGCCAGACGAGCTTTAGATAGATATATTTCAGAAAATTTAATGTAAATGGTGAAAAAAATATAAATACAAAATAACTAAAAAATGAAAATACAAATGAAAAGAATAAAAAAGCTTTGAAGGCCAGAATAGCCTGGTAGTTTGGGCCTTGGTTTCGCATCCCTTGGGCTGCGAGTTCGAATCTGCCAGCCGAAGACTCTCCATGTGAGTGGTGGGCGGAGCACGTTAAATCTGTCATGATTACAAAGTCCTCGATGTCGGGAGTAATACCACTGGGGATACTGGGTCAGAGGTGATTGTTCTCTCCTCCAGATCTAAATTATGTTCTGTGGAGGAATAAATAAAATGCATGAATGAGGTTCACCCCGTAAAAAGGGTGTGAGCTAGAAGTCCGATCTCTGATCTGGGGTGCTTATGGGTTTATACTCTCAGAAGCTACAACACCCCTCCTTCCGTTGTAAAAGCGAAACACGAGAACAACAACAACTACAAAAGTATTTGGAAAATTTTTATAAGAACAAATGCAACCTTTAATGGTGGAAATAATAAATAATAATAAGTAAAAAAACTTTAAAATGGTCAATAATAAACTACAGTTCAGTTAAAGAAGAGAAAAAGAAAAGAAAGTCAGGGGGAAGCGCAAAATTTGGTATTAGAATCTGTTTACTCAGTTCGTGTATATCGATGTGAACACTGTGGTATTAGAAGGAATAGCTTAGTATATGAATAAATCACAAGCATTGTATCATCAATCTGTTTGTATGATTGCTTCACATTGGTATGTGATAACTCAAAAAAGTCTATTATTTAAATAGCATTGTAGATAACACTGTACATTTGCACCAGATTTTGCACTTGATTGATTGAATGAAAGACCTGAAATCAATAATTAACTTAATTATGCTAAGAATTGCAAAACGAGCTATAACACTATACTAGGGTATGGGAATGCAGAACATATAGGCAAAGAACGTAAATAAGGGTAGGTAAAGTATGCAAAGGAAAATAGGTAAAGCAGGCAACAGCCTAACATCTTCACAACATTAAGGTTGGTTTGACATTTCAATAAATTATTTGAGATAATTTTTGAATACATTAATTTTAAGCATTCGTTTATTCACAAAGCTCTTGCATTCGAATTGATTCAAATATCAATTAAAGGCACTCCTAATATTCTTTATTAGTTTTCTTTTACAAGATTGAGCTTTTATTGTTTGGAATTTCTAAAATTATATTTATACTTTGAAAAATGTCTAAATTCTATAATTGAATAATATTCATATTATATTTAAAAAGCTTCATGTTTGAAATCCTCAGATTAATTTTTCCAAAGTAAATTTAAGAAAATAAATACTAAAATGTATTAATGTTATTCTCTGTACCAACAACATAGAAATATCCCTTTCTGAATAAGTACAATCGTTACTTTCATTTATTTACAAAGTTCTTGAATTCGAATCTATTACAAAGACTAAAATCAAATATTGGTTAAAAACATTGCTAATATTCCTAATTGATTACCTTTTCTAAGCTTTATTTTCGGCCGTCTTCCTGGCCCAGGGGTAGCACGTCTTCCCCTTGATTTGGGCGTCCCGGGCTCAAGTCCCAGCTCGACATGGTTGTTCTATGGTCAATCTGTAAGGTGGGTAAATGTGCCCCCCTGTAAAAAGGTACTGTGCAAGCGAGTTCTGACGAGTAATTAGCAAAAGTCGTACTCTTTGCCCTAGTTGGCGCTACTACAAAAACAAGAGCGTTGATTAGGGTTGAATCGCTGACTATCTCGGTGAGCTTGACCAGGGTGAGTGCCATAAGAAACAACAACAAGTTTCATATGTTGAAATCTCCCCCAAAATAAGATGTAGAAGAAATTAGATGTCAGTGTACATCGGGAGCAAAAAGACTAAACTTTTCTCCTCCACTGGTATTACTAGGATATTTCGATAAAGATTTCGTTGACACTTGTAGTCTTATGAAAATTGAAATCTAGGTATACTTTAAAAGAATGTGGCAAACAAGAATTTTTATCGTTGCGCTTCAAAGAGTTGAAGAACTGATCAGTTTTATAGAAAGCGTGTAAAATTAATTAAATAAATAAAATGGGAATTGGAGGATCAGAAAACAAGGACATTTTAGAATTAAGTTAATATGACAAATTTCTCTCTCTCTCTCTCTCTCTCTCTCTCTCT
>JAOUZG010017696.1:221392-239217 GCA_026289955.1 Argiope argentata | reverse complement strand
TGTGTGTGTGTGTGTGTGTGTGTGTGTGTGTGTGTGTGTGTGTGTGTTTAATATGGTAGCTTTGAATTTAATGAATGGTCTGGCATGTAGAGCGCCAAATCACAAACATATAAGCAAACACATAATCATCTTTATCATTATATATATTGTTTAAAAGCAGAGATATGCAGCTGATTTAATGAATGAAATTTATTGAATGCATCTTAAATATATAGATAAATAGTTTTAAGGCCGGCTTGCTGGCACAGAGGTAGCGCGTCTACCTCGTGTTCTGGAGGTCCCGGTTCGGGCATGGTTGTTCCTTTGTGTGCTATCTGTGAGATGGGTGAATGTGCCCACCTGTAAAAAGGGGCTGTGCAAGCGTATGTGTGTGTGTTTCATCTTCATATGAGCTAAAAGTCAGACTTCTGCCCTCGGGTGCTCAGGGGTTCATACCCTCAGAAGCTACTGCACCCCTCTTTCCGCGGTAAAAAGCGGACACGACATCATCATCAATAGTTTTAAGTGTTTCAGTATGGAATTTATTTGAGAAATAGTTCGCAACTTTTCATCATTTTTCTCCGTCCTGTCATAACGAAGAAGAACATGTAAAAATACTGAAAAACACCATTCCGGTGTGCAAGTGTAAAGAAATTTCTTGTGACGATATCGGAAAAACATTTCTAATACCCAACAATAATACAAATAAAAATATTTAAACGTCAATTCCTACTTAGATCAACAAAGATTTTTTTTTATTTTAGTTACTTCTTATTAAATAATGACAACTAATATAAATATGTAAATACATATGAAAACATCACACTATTAAATGTCAAAATAGAAAGCGCATTCCTTCGCAATTCTCCGTTCTCCCCGATACGTATTACGTAGCTCCATTTTAAGGTAGCTAGGGGAAGTGACCTACAATTGCTGACTAGGATTTTAAGGAGACAACCACTAAGCCACAACTGCTGCCTCACTCTCGAAAATCATTTGGATAAAACGTAAACTTAAAAGCAAAAATTTATCTTTAAAAAAACTGATTTTCGTAAGAATGATAGTCGCATTCTTCACCAATACATGAAAAATATTGAAAACAAACTCATAAAACTCTATTTAAAGTATTAAAATTAATCAAATTTAATGAATTAATTTATATTGAATAAAAACTGTATTAACACCAAGAGTCATCCACTATAAGTTTAAAAAATATATTTGAATTCGAGTGGATGAATAAAAAGTATTTTATGAACAATTGAAAATTTGAGCAAAATATGTAAATATGCATATAGGGAGAGTGTGAACTAATTGAAGGAATTGAAAAAGAAGCATTTCTTACACTGAGTTAGATAGAGGAAAATCTGAACGCAATAACATAGCAACATAAAATTGACTTAAGACTTGATTTGTTTTCAGAGCAACGATAACTATATTAAGCATTTGTAAAACCAACGTGACCAATATCCCCAAAACATTTTTGCATTCTTTCTAATAACTATACTTGGGTAGTATTATAAACACGCCATTGTGAATAGTAGTTACATTCGTTTAGTTATATCAACGTCCCATTGTAAAGCAACACCAGGGCTGTTTTTTGTCTGACCTCTTAATTTTTAACCATTGTCAGATAACGAGTACGACACCGGAGCTAGCACCTTCTTCTCCACACCAACGGGAGGACGTTTGGCCTGACAAATTTAACGTGTAACAGACCCCCTTACATTATAATTCTTGAATTGTAAAACTTTCTTCATTATTAGAAATTGCCATCAAGAGAAGGTTTTGAGAATCGATCTCTAGATTTTTCACTATTAAGGGCCAAGACTTCAATGAGAGACGTTATGAGGTTATTTTTAAAATGGCAACGGATTATAGAACAAAATGGTGCGTATTTTATCGAAACTAGTAATATGAAACATGTTAAAGTCTTGAAGTTCGCAATAAAAAAAATAAAATGTATTTTTCCCGAGCCTGATAGTATTAAAATTGATTTTCATAATCTCATATAATGTTTTCCATAATCAAAATACTTAATAATAAATACCTATACAAGTTTTCTCCCCTTTTTTGTTTTGTCTTGGCAAATAAATATGAAGTCCCGTAACCTTGATTGATTTGCGACCCACCTCAAGAATAGAATTCGTTATTCTCTATTCTGGCGATGCGCATTCCGGCTGGAACCCATTATTCTTCTCCGGTTCTGACCACCGATGAGACTTTTCCTCCCCCCTCCACCTTTCCTGGCATCCAAAATTAACAACTTAAGTGACTCGAACCACGTGCGCCCCTAAAACCCTTTATTATCTGGCCACCCTCGATAAATGCGCCCCCGCCTTCGTTAAGGATATCCTATTGAGGGTCCTTATCT
This sequence comes from Argiope argentata, assembly GCA_026289955.1. Lineage (NCBI taxonomy): Eukaryota > Metazoa > Arthropoda > Arachnida > Araneae > Araneidae > Argiope > Argiope argentata. The sequence continues at coordinate 236,867 of JAOUZG010017696.1, read as the reverse complement.
CGCACTATATCATTGCGCCGGCTCCCTCGCTCCGCGGCGACCGCATTCCTGCGCCGCTCTGCACTCCGGTCCTATCGTAACTAAACAGCTCAAATGACCGAGAGCAAAGAAATACTCCTTGGCCCTATCTTTTCGCGGGAGGTCTGCCACATCTTCGGAACACTCGCGAATTCGGCATTCCCTCTCTGAATGAAAGATAGAAAAAAATAATCGCAACTCTTTTAGGTCGTCACGTGCGCATAGTTATGAAAAAAAAAAGAAAAACAATTTCTAACTGGCTTTGGACAAATGTTTGGAAAGACACTTAAATACATAAAAAATACTCTACAATTATTCAAAAATTATATTTTGCACTATTAATCGTTGTAATGATTTTGAAAGTTTGGTTTTTCAGCAAAGACTTTGGCGGCAGTTATTACAAGATAGTGGGACCCTGGTGGCCTGGTGGTGAGGTCTCAATTTCGGAACGCTTCAAGTTCGAGACCCGATCTCATCGATGAATCATGTCAAACATCCTCCCTCTACTGTTGTGCTGAAGTTTAGAGTGAGGGTACTGGCTCAAATGTCGTCCTCGTCATTTGGTCGTTATTGAAAATAACGTGTTCTATCCCACAATAGCCCTGTTGTTGCTTTAAAATGGGGCGTTAATATAACTAAACTAAACTAGAATTAAAAACTATGACAAGATAGTTACTTATTATACTAACATCATATTCAAGATGTTATCCTTTTTGAGTGTCTTGGATGAATCGTGTTATTTTTTACCAATTTTCACAACATTTAAAATTTTATTTCTTAAGCAAAGTCTCGATAGTATGTAGAAGAATCAAATTAAGAGCAGAAACAAAGTATGCGAAAACCAAAAACATACCATTATTTTTCTCAGACATGAGGGAAATAAGTAAATATATGAAATAATCGAAACTGTTTATAATATTTTGTTCAATATTAATTATATATATTCACTGGTTAAAGATATTCTAACTTCCAGCTAGAAGCATAAGAGTATGATGGTATATCTGGCTTTTTTTGTCTTTAAAGTACTTTTAAAGATTTATTCTTAATCACAACAACACAAAAATATAATATCGTCGCAATGCATGTACTTATAACTTCAGAAATTCAACGAAAAGTATTGTCGTAAAATACACTTGCAAATAAATTAAAAAGTAATAAGAACTAAAGATATTGTAAGGAGTTAATACTGATATAACTGGAAATCTGATATTTTCTTTTGATTTTTCATTAATATATAATATGCTTCGAAGTTATTGGATAAAAACATTAATATTTCGATAAATTTCTTATTAAAAACCTGAAAAACCTTCCTCATGGATCACTTTCAACGGAATTGATAGCTCTAGGTCCAACAGTCCACCAAGTAAGGTATTTTGAACGATTTCTGTTTCTACTGACTAAAATCATCAGAACAGACCACTGTTTTCCAATATTCTTGGGTCTACTCACTATGGACACGAGTACAGAAGAAGCACTGAAGGCAATGTCGTGTTGTTAGTAAAGGCACTTGAGTCAGTCTTCTGTTGCCACAATCCAGCAAAGACAAATTTTCGCACTATCTAAATGAACATGCTCTCCATTAATTTCAGTAGTTGTTTCATGTAATGTCTACATGCGTGTTAACACTGACAATTCTACACAAACTTCGATGATCTGTGTTATTAAGTACAGGTGGTCGACCACAGCGTTGTCCGTTGTGGGAGTTTAAGGCTATATTTAGATATTTTTGGCATACACCTAACACTGTGGATCTCGGGATACGAATTCTTTAACGGTTTCATGAAACTGATGTCTCATAAATCATCATTCCATTCTGCTTTCAAGTCAGTTAATTTCCGTCCGGTAGTCAGAATCACACCAGAAACTGTTCATCAGAATTCCTTGAATTAAAACGGAAGCCCTATCAATACATTGCCCATTTAAACATTTTGCATGAAATACTACAGCTATCTATGTATTAGCATGTTATTATCCCATGACTGGCACCTCAGTGTGTTTCGAATACGAGAAAACAAAACACTTGAAAACGATCGAATATGCAAGTAGAATCGTTGGTGTAGAGCCGGGGTAGCGGAACTTTATGGATTAAAGTGGCATTTTTTCTAAACAAATGTTTAATGAAGTATAAGTGGGCCTTCAAATAATTTTTACTAGTGACTATTAGGAAATTAACTAAACTAAATACTAACAACTCTTTGTTTACTACAAAAAATGGATTTTACACTATTTAGTAGTAAAGGTTTTAGTAATATGTGTAATTCAAATTAAAGTAACATTCGTGACGTCTTTGGTTTCAGATTAAATAAGTAACATACTAGAATTGCAAGGTGCTACTTCTGACAGAATGCATGCTGAATTTGAGTCATCTGCTAAACGGTTTCGAAAAGTTTTTAATGTAATTCATCTCTGAAAATAGGGACTCACAGACATAAATAGATGAAAACATGGTCAAAATAGCCCACCTTAGCTTCTCCAAACAGTCAAATGTGACTAAAACCCTTTAAATAACCACTGGGATCACTTAAGTTTGTTCGCAATACTTCATAATGAACTTTTGTTATTTTGAACTAAAATGCAATCCATTTTGATCAGCGGCGTGCCCAACATATAGTGTTCCGTGCCATCAATGACATGCGTGCCAATGGTTCGCCATCTCTGGTCCGGCATTCATTAGATTATGAATGCTGGTCAATGGCATTCATTAGAGTATTACACCGACATTCATTAGTCTGTATGGGTATTGGAATGATAATATTTAATGGATCATTCCCATCCATATTGATTTACTTTTGAAATATGGCAAAAAAATGATAATAATTAATGAATCAAAAAGAGCATTATTAAATTAGACAGCAATGATTAAATTAGTTTTATATTAAAAGTATTTTATAATAAAAGTTGTTTATGAATTTAAAGAATGAGTTTTTATGAAATCAGCGTAAAGATATTTTATCTCGAATTTAAAAATTTATGCATTAAAACTGAACCAAATTAATTATGAAATGAGTAAAGTTTTCAGAACAGCAGATTCAAAAGAGCCAAACCTTAATTGGCACAATCTTGGCGAAGTCAGTTGGCGTGAATCGGAGTGTCCGAAGAGCATCTTCACACATATCTGGCGGGGGACGTCCATAAGCGCTCTTTACGACGTCCTAAATCGGCGTTTACGAGAGCGCCGTGTCACCGGACAGGACTTCTTTACGACGTCCGAGCGACGGACACGCTCGGTGGCGTGGAAGGGACAGATAGCGCGGAGAGCTCTTTGGTTTCTGAATTATCTGGCGATCCGCAGGGCCCCCTCTCTCTGTTCGGGATCGCCTAATAGAAAAGATTGCGCGGCAAATTATTGGAGCGGACAGGAGACTACTTTCAGAGGGAAATGTAGTCCTAATTATTTAAAACGAGAACGAATTTTTAACACGAAATAGAATGCCGTAGATCCATGTTAAAACTGTAGCTATTATTAATTCTCTTGGTTAAAATGATTTTAAAAAATTATATTTCACTTTCTCAACTAAAATTAACCCTTTATCTATAATCTATGCTACTATTATAAATGTGACAGTTTGGATAAAATGGATGGATGTGTGTTAGTCAATCCCGGCAAAACAGCTGAACGAAATTGGATGAAATTTGGTACAGAGATAGATTATAGTTTAGAATAGCACATAGGCTACTATTTATTCAAGTTAATTGATTGGTTAATTTTTTATTATTGAAACTTCCTGCCAAAAATCCTTATTTCCCACCACCAAATGAGTAAGACTTCAGTTTGTTTGTTTTTCCCGCGCTAATGAGGTTAGAGAACATGTTTCCGACCGATTATTTCAAACGGCTCTGATTATTTTCTTAGTGTTTGAGACATTTAAAATTAAAAATTGTCAATGAATCTATTTTTCGGATTCCTTCTGAAATGCTTTTGAATTAAAATAAAATAGAATGAAAGAAAATTAAGAATTTATTGAATGTATTGCTTTGCTCCAGCTGGTGTAGAAAATTTAAGTATACATACGTTTTGATAACATTTTATATTGGGACCAGACCGACAATTCTCACAAATACACATCAAAATTTCCACGTGTACGAAGTCACGAGCAAAAGCTAGTAAAACATAACACTGGGGCATTGAGAAATAAACTTTTTAGGTTTATATAACAATAAATTAATTATTTTAATACTCCGACATCGAAGGTTTGTTGATTTGCCGTTTATTTTATGAAATAAGGAGTGGAAAATATACTTACCAGAGATTGTACAGGGAAAATTGAAAGTGGTAAGCATACTTATGAGTGAGCGTTAAGGGTAAAAATATCATCTAATGTTCATTGGTAAGTATACTTACCACTTTATTGTAGGTACTTTAAAACATCTTTATATACTTTTTTAGTTTCAATTCGCGGAATTCAGATTCAGCAATAGCATAAAGGTGGAAACTCATTTTGCATTTATTAGGCTGACTGGACGGATTGCTACAATGTATGAAAATAAAACTATTGCAATTCGATGCAATTTTATTAATAGCCTAAGCTAGTATTAATTCCTAGCCACGTCTTGTGTTATGTAATAAATTAAAATGTCGTAAACTACAGTAATAAATTAATCATTAAGTCAAAATTGAAGTCAAAATGAGCATAAAATCATTAACACCAAGATTCCGAATTTTAAAAAATTCCAATTTCATCAACAGTTTTTGTTTCTTTTTAAAAATGAATGTTGAATTTAAATCAAATAAACTCAACAACAAATAATAATAACTAAACATAAGAATATCTTACGCATAAAAAACACAACAATTTTGTGGTTTTTCATGCCTGAAAACTTTTTCAGGAGTTAACATTTAAAAACACTGGAACATAACGTCACTTCGAAAATTTTTGTATTATGAAGAGGCAGTGATAAGTATAGATATATATTTTGAATTCTAATGATATTTGGTTACAGATTTAATGTATTTCAGAGATATAACCCTTTTATCCCTGAATTTTTAAAATGTGGAATTAAAAAAACAGTTGAGGGAAATTAGTGTTAAGGGTAACCAAGAGAGCATCCACATTTAATTTCATCCCTTTTCCACAACAGGTATAGAAACTAGGAAATCGTGGCAAATGTCACCGGGAAGGCAGAAAAGGTAAAGGCAGCTCAATCGAATATCAAGCATCTGATTACCACATTTTTGTCATTTTAAAATACTTATTTGAGACCTCATAAAAAATACTTTACAGTTGGCAGAATATATACAGCAAAAGGTTAAAATGCTAAAGGTTAGTGCCAGTTTTCATATAAAGATGTATATTCCGAGCCAGATAATGCTTGGCAAGTATATAATCAATTGCTACTGACTTTTGAAATAGAAAAATTAATGATGAAAATTTATTCCCAACTAGTCACCTCTGGCAACCAGGTGATTCACCAGGAATATTAGTTACATTTGATTTTTCGTAAAACATGAATCTATCAAAGTATCAAACATTAAATCGTGTTATTATCATGTGAGAACATGATGTTGTTATGGTTTGAGCTTTTTGAAGCCACAAAATACTTAAGCAACAAATTGGCGAAGTATCGCTTTTGAGGCACCAGTTTTTTAGCTTTTAACGTTATTAGAAATTAATGCAGGAGGTTGTCACATTCGGTGATTTATCATCAAAAAATTATTTAAAAATAGAAATTTAATTTGTAATTCAAAAGTTAAAGTCAATGGCAATGTTCTTACATTTTTTTAATTGTCTTAAATATGTTCGATTTATTTTTTAATGGATAGAGTCCGCGTATTATCATAGCGTTATTAAAAAAGTAAAAATCCTGCTCCTGAGTGAATATATTTAAAATTTCTGAATATTGTAACGTCACTTTTTATTTGTCTTTTTAAATACACAAATATTAAACAGAATTCTTTCATTTTCACTTTCAACAAAGCGATTAAATATTTGATGAAACAAAGAAAACAATTCATCTGAGTTTTAATGCAACAATGTATTGTATTATTAAAAATCAAATTTGGTTAAAGATTGCTCAAATTCAGTAAAAATTTGGATTCAACTATTAAAATGGTATTCATACTAAAATCTATTAATATCACTAAAATTATTAAATTTGACATTTACAATGTTTAAGAACATTACATAAAAAGAGATATTTTTAAAATTGGAAATTGTATAAAATTTATTTTTGTTCAACCATGTCTTACAACTATGGAAAATGCCAAAGTTCTGCTTATTTTTCAATTAGTAAAAATAAAAAAAAAATGTTCCAAGATTTACAATTTTGTTCTCCAAGTTATGCATGTAGTAAATCTAGTATTGTTGGTCAACTGTTTGGCAAGTGCTAGACAAACACACACATATATTTATCGTTATTGTTAATGTAGATTAAAGAGCTAATGTTCATGGACTTAAGGAACCTTTTTCTCGACATTTCTAAATATTGCGAACTAAGAAATCAATAGAGTGAGCATTTGTGGTGAATGAACATGTTGATTAAACATTATGATGAATTCAGTATTAGAACAGGCGTTAACAATGCAGCCTAAATTTCAAATATTTTATTACATACATAGAATATTGCTTTTTTGAGATTTTATATAGTCTTTTGAATAGGCCCTTTACCCTCAAACTTCTAAAATTGATACTGTTTTTTTCCCCTTGTTTGTTGATTTGATTTTTCTTTGAAAATAAAATCAGATAGATAAAAGTTTCAAACATAATTTTGCAAAGATTGAATTTAATTAAATTCGGAAATCCTGTATTTGTTAATTTAACTAATCGTTCTCAAATCGGTACAAAAATGCATTTACTAAATTAAAAACTCAAATCAGTAAAACTTAGCTTATGATTTAAATTCTACTTAAATTTAATGGAAATGAAATTTTCAAAACTTATTTAATGCAACACCAAATTCCAGTATTTCTCGATTTCATTTTAAATTAGCTGAATTTCATTTAAGAAATCTCTTATTTCTAATTAAGAGTACGAACTTTAAATATTAAATTTTATTTCAATAAAAGGCTACTGAAAATGTAAAGCTTAAAAATATCATGTTCATTTAATTTCTCCTCTTCCAAAGATCTAAATTCAACACCAAATATAATTTAATTTATTTATTTTGAAAATAAGTATTATTATTTTTTGGTACTTATTTTTATCATGTGAAAACATGATGCTGTTTTGGTTAGAAACTTTTGATGCCTCCAAAATTTACGGTCAAAAAATATTTTTACCTGTTTTTACCAGTATTGCATTATTATGTATTGTGTTTCCTTGACAGCAGATACATTTTTAAAAGGTTGGACATAGAACTATGATATCACAACTGTTATTTCATCTCAAAATCGGTCGATCTCCAAAAATTTGTTTGCCAGCAAGAAAAATTGAAAATTCAATTTTCAAAATTTTTTCATTGTATATATATATATATATATATATATATATATATATATATAATAGAGGAATAAAGAAAAGTCTAGTGATTGTTTAAAACTGGTTAATGACTTAAATTAATTAAGACAAATAATTATTTAAAAATAATAGTGCTTTCACATGATAACTTAAATTTAAGATCATAAATTTCATTTTGTTTTATTTTATTATTAATTTTAATAAAAGCCTTTCATCACTTCTTATTTTAGACACGTTAGTAGCTTTTTTAATATAGAAAAACGCATTAGTTTTTTTATTTATATCTATGATAAAAATTTCCATTTTTAAAAACAATTAATCAATTATTCATTTTGCATTTTTTTTTTTCATTTCTGAAAAGTTTACATTTTTAATTGCTTTACATTTTAAAACAGTTTTTCTATATACATTGAAACTGTTCTTGATGTCTAATTTTTTGCATAACTTATCTTTTTTCATGGCACAATTCATAGCTTATATAATTTAGAATATAATTTTTTTACTTATGCATTTCTTTAAAATATAATCCTAGTTGGATTACTTTCTTAGTCAAAGTGAAATTAAGATATCTTATATTACTTTTAACTTTTTCTAGTATTTATTCTGTACGTATTTAAGTCCTAATTAAGTTTCCGGAAGAAGGTACATGCAGGAAAAATATTAAATATTTTTTTTTCTTTATAATAAGTTTTTGTTCACCAAGGTACCAAACTCTTATACTTGAATAACAGCTGTTATACATTCATTTGTGTAGACAACTGAAAGTCAATTAGTTTCCATTACTTTTTTCACTTCGCATTTCCCATGGTGTTTCCAAGGAGATCTTGGCGGAAAATCTAATTGTCCACAAGTCATATTGAGTTTCATTTCCCCGTGTTTTAAAAGGACAGCAAATTTCATTAATTTAATGAATTAAGAGCCAACATTATAATCAAAACCCATTTCAACAAAACATTAACATACCCCTTTTGGCAACAAGAGCAATAAAATCTCGAAACCTGATCACTTTGGCAATTTTACAGAACTTGTAACAAAACATGACGTAAGTTTTAATCGAATCTTCCCAAGCAACGAAGCGATGAAACATCACACCCCAAATTATAATTAAAACTTTTTGTAAGAATTCTAAGCGAAAAATAATATCCCTTTTAAATTAGAAAGATTATTTCCACCGCTATGAAATATCATCACTTTCCAATTAATTCATTAACGCAGATTTTCTTTATGTTTGAACTAAAAAGCCGAAGCTGGAAGAAAATGGCGGGATAATAATTCCATTAAAGTCCGATCTCCGCATTCTAGGTTGTGAGCGGAAGCTAATGCTGAATTACGGTGGAAGCAATTAGCGTTTTATGAGGTTTTAATTTACAAATTCCCTTACAATTAGAATACGGGGTCTTTAAAACAAGGAAACCCTTTTGCGGTTTATCTTCTTGTATGAAAGACGAAGCGTGGTGTTTAAAAGTGGTGAAGATGTTTTAGTAAATTTTTAATTATGTTCAGTCATAAAGTTTGATATGGATTTAAAAATATTATGAATTTTTCGTAATTTTGTAATAAATTTATTCTGTACAATTTCTTATTCATTTTTTTTTCAAACAAAGGGTATCATAACAGTTCTTAAATCCATATTCTAAAAAGAATTCTGGGAATGATACCCAGTTTTATGATGATAGTCTGAAGGTATGGTGATGATTATCAATTAATTTTTAATTATTTAAAATTTGAAAAATATAATTCCAATGTACAAATTTACTCCCTCCAAAGTAAATATGTGTCAAGCTTGATGGCTTTAAGTAAAAAAAAAATCTATCCTTTAGAGCGACAACGCGCACTTTTCCCTTTATTATGAATAAAGATACATTATTTTTCAGATGGTAAATTAATTGATATAGAATATTAATAATTAATTAAAACTCGAAAATTTTTTAAAACACGCAAAGACAACAATTAAAAAAAAAATTCCATTTATTTTAGTTTCCAGGAAATGTTACTGGTCAAAACATCTCGCCGCATCATTTTATTTTCTCCTCATTCATTTAGTGAATTATTTTTATAATTAAAATAATTAATTCTAAAAATATTATACAGAAAGCCCTCATATTTTTTTCTGAAAAAAAAAAAGATTTATCGAAATATGACTTTAAAATGCATGTAGAAATTATTCATGTCCATAAACAACTCGGTTCAAGGAGCTTAATTTCGTTCTGGCAATATCAGAAATTCATTTTAAATTCTTTTTTTCATTGAGAAATTTCTAATGTAAAGCAATACTCTAATATTATTTAAATTATTAATGACATGCATGAAATTATTGGAATTCGCTTCATTTAACAGATAATTTCTTTACAAAGAATTGATAAGGAAATCAAAAACAGCTGCCCCTTTAAGGAAAAAAAGCACGTTTTTCAAAATTGTGGATTTTTTTTTAACTTTGTTAAATAATTAATAGATTATCTATGCACATTTAAAATATCTCTCAGTATTTTGCTATTAATTGTTGAAATTACTATGGTGAATTGGGCATCTTCCATATGGCTATACTTTAAAAAGTTTTCTATGAATTTGAAATTAGAATTCATAAGTATACCATTGATTCCCATCTAATAATGCACTGATATTAAATAATTAAAAAACTTATTTCTTTCTATTACTTTTCAAGCTCCTACTATTAGTTCACATTCCCTTTATATATATCTTGTTCAAATTTTCAATCGTTAACAAAATATTTTTACGATCTGAAATACAATATTTTTACATCCAATCGAGTTCAAGCACCTTTTTTTAAAAACTAGTAGTGAATGACACTCGACCTTAATATAGTTTTTAAAAAATATTAATATATTGATTAAATTTAAATCATTTTTAATACTCTGAATAAAGTTTTAGCAGTTAGTGATGAAAGCTGAAATCAACAGGCAGTAGCTGAATCGATAAATCGCAGAGATTTCAGTACTTTTCGCGTGAAGGCGAAAAATGCGAGTTCAATTCTTGCGAAAATCAATCATCTTTTGATAAATTATTTATATGAATTGTAATTATTTAATAAAGAGTAACTAAAATAAAAAAATTTCTTTCTTGACCTAAGTAGGAATTGACTTAATTTTTTTTATATCTATATTGCTTTTCCTACTTATTTGTGCTGCTTTTTAAGCGGATTTTAGAAAATCCTTGAAAATTCAGATGCTCATGGATCTAAATATAAATTATGTTGAAAACTTGCGCTTCTTACTTCATAATTATCATTAATAAACAATATAACAATTCGAATTGAGTCTAATTTCGAAAAATATTTTGCAATATTTTAATTTATAAATTTATTCTCCATTTTTAGAACTTCTATAATCGATTTTCCACTTATTTCTCTTTATACTAGAGCGCTGGTCGCTTGTATCCTTATGTGTTTTGATAACAATTCAAAAATTTAATATTTACAGAAAACTTAATGATCAGTTAACCTTTTCGGCCTTCCCAGTAGCATTTGCCACCGAGGTATTTCAAGTACTTAATTTTCATTTCTTTCAAATCTGATGGCGGCATTTTCCATGACTTCCTGTACCCGTGGTGAAAATGAGATCTAATTACATGTGGATGATCTCCTGGTGACCCTTATCACTAATTCCCACCAATTTTTTTTATCCCATGTTTTAAAAATTCAGGACTGAAAGGGTTAATCGAATAATTCAATTAAATTTTTATTTGAAGTAAATAACGTCACCAGTAGAGAATTTGATGAAAAAAATTATTTTAAGATCCGAAGCATTGAATTATGAAATGCATTAAAGCTTATTTTTTAAAAAATCATTAGAAGTCTGTTTGTGAATTAAGTAGTCAAAATAGTCTTTTTTATCAAAACATGAGCATGAGAATAAAATCACAAAGCCTTGAGAAGCTTAAAACAATACAATAAGAAATAAAAAATTATAACTTGATAATACCTTGTTGATAACAGCGATTGCTTTACTTTATTTTAAACTGTCCCATTCTAGAGTTTTTAAATTAAATTGAATTTCAGTAAATTTCAATGACTTTTTAGATATCTTTACGAACAAATTTAAAAAAAATTTCTATTGTCGCGATTGAAGGTCGCGATACGAACCTGCAACGCTGGGCCGGTAGCCGTGTAACATAGCCACTACACCAAAAGTCAACTTCGGTATCGTATATGCTCTCTGGCTTATAGGGCTAGCGTCACAGTACTCCCCCACCAGTGAGTAGGACGAAAGACGACGATTTTGAAAGCGCCAAGCGTATGGCGAGCAAGCAAGTTCGTTGAGTTAGTGACAGCTTCGTATTTTTGGTTGCAGAGTCGAGTGAGTGACGGCTTTGCTGGCTGGTAGATGGCGCCCCGACAGATCAGAAAGTTACGCCTTTGAAGGTCACCAATGTAGCAATTGAAGGTCACGATACGAACCTGCAACGGTAACCGCGTAATATAGCCACTACACCAAAAGTCGACTTCGGTATCGAAGATGTTAACAGGCTTATAAGGCTAGCGCCACACTATCATATAAGTATACCTATGAAAACACGGCAAATTTCATTCACAATTTATTGTACTCTTAATCGTCCAGTAAACTCCTTTTGCTATGAATTGAATAATTCTCAATATAAGTTGCAATTTAAAATATAATGCTTTATTATTATATTATAATCATACATTACAATTTTTTAAACAAATAACTACATACTTATGTAGATCGATTTCAAGTATATATATGACATATTAATTCACTCTCATTAGTTTCATTTCTTTGCTTTACAATGCAAGATATTAAACATTTATTTAAATTTATCACAGATAGATCTAGGAACAAATAATATTAACAACAAACTTTAAAACCAGAATTGCCGATCGCGCATCGAACTTTAACTCCAGAAGTAATATTATGCACAGTCACATTGGATGATTTTTCATTGCAGCCTTCAAACAGAAGTTCCAATTTCTTTGTAACCAAATTTCGCCAAGTAGCAGGAAGCAGGGACTTATCATAACTAGGAGATGAAACAAGATTTCGTTTTGTTATTATCACAGGGAGATTGCGATTTTTGGTAATGTTTTTCAGTAAAGAAATCACAATACTCATTGAGTCTAGAATCTTCGCAGTTGGATACGATCTTCTCATTTTGCTTGCCCAATAAAACGACATTATTCCATCGATCATTAAAACATATTTTTGATTTGGGGCAAGTTCAAGATACTTCAAGCTACAAACGAACTCATCACAATTGGTACACTTAAGGATGTCCAGGAACTTCAATCTTTCAGTAATAAAAGCCGAAATGTCTGTCATGTTTACAGAAATATTATTCGCCACAAGCAGATAACGCAGCCGCCTTTCCAGTATTTTCATGAGCCTGAAAAGATTGAAATGAAGATCGTTGTTGATCAGCATAACGTTCGTGTTTAAACCTCCCAAGTCAAGATCCTTCCATGGGGTGTCTGGTAAAATGCAGTGCACAATCAAATGATACAGAAACTCTGTTTTACCACTTCCTGGTCCACCCGCTATCTCCACTACATCTTGGTTTGTTAATTGCGGAAGAAGATGTTCTTCCAGAGGAATGTAGCATCTATTTTGTTCAATTCTTGAGAACAGCTAATGAAAAAAATATATCAATTCAGTAAAAAAATAATTAATTGATAATATTTTAAAAAAGCATTTAAATTTAAAAGAAGCATTTAGATTAGTCGCTTAGATAAAGAATATTCGTTTAATTAGGGTCCCCCTAAAAGCCATATGAAAATTCTGGGTATGGATCTCATAGTGATTAGACAGCAAGGACTATATCCAAGCCAGTCATCTTTTGTAAAATTCCATACTATTCATACAAAAGAACTTCTAATCCCAAAAGAATTAACATGCATATAAATCCTAAAGATGGAAACTGGGTCTCCAATGTGTAACCTAATGGTTTATTGAATTTATTAATGTCAACATTATTAGTTTAGTTAGGCCCAACTCAAAGCCATATGAGAACTTTAGGGATGGACCTCATAGTGCCATATCCAAACAAGTCATCTTCTGTAAAATTCCATACTATACCTACAAAAGATCTTCTAATTCCAAAAGATTAAACATGCATATCTATTATAATAAAAATGCAGCTCGAAATGCGTTGCTAAGCGCATAACTAGAGAATGGCTCGACCGATTTGGCTAATTTTTTTAAAATATTTTCGTTAAGACACGAGGATGGTTCTCATGGAGAGAAAAAATTAAAAAACTGAAAGGAAAATAGTTAAAACGACACTTTTCTTACTTTCCCGCCAAAAATCTGCATTTCCTTCCCCCACACCAACTGAGTTAGATAGCAGGACGTAATAAATTATGATTTGTTTAGAAAGAAATACGCGAAGTCAGTTGGTTTTCATTCATAGATAATGGGATGTTTAAAAAAGAAAGAAAATAGTTGCTTTTATTATTAGCCGGTATGAATATTTAATCCATGCTTGCTCAAAATAAAGTCTGGACAGGGAAGAAAAAAAAAAGAATGAAAAGAAGGGTGTGTGTGTGTCACCATTATTTTCTCTGTGAGCGGCATTTTCCAAGCTGTTTTTAAACTTTCGCGTCTCTTGAAAACCAACTGTGTCTTTATTTGTTTAGTGTGCTTACATTTATGAAAATTTGAATCTCATTATTCTATAAAAACGTAGAATTTTAGACCTTTCCCTCCACCACGTAAGGAAAATATCAATTCCGAGACGATCATTGCTCGGATAGAAAGAGAAAAATGAGTAATACAATGAACAGAACATCTGAAGAAAATAATACTTTAAATGAATTATATGATTATCAAAATTTGTTTGGTTTAAAAATATTTTGGTAAAAAACCTGTTGTGAGACACAGCTACATAAAGTATTATATGAAAATTTTGGCGAGCATTAATACTGGCGAGCCGACTGGTCGCCAAAGGCGGCTAGTATATCATAAAAATGGAAAATTCATTTAAACTATGTCTTCAATGAACAATCATTTGGTTTATAGAGCTAAGATTTTGCTTGAAATTATCGTCTGTAAGACTCGAAAACAAGATTAACACCCTTAAATAAATAGAATTACCTTAGGGCAGAGTAAGGAGGATAAAATAATCATAAAATTTGTTATATTAACTTCGGCAAATTATAATAAATATTTACACTCTTTTGAAAAATATGTTACATATTATCTGAAAGTGATTATACTTTTTTTTCCTTATTAAACAATAAAATAGAGTAATCACTATTTTTAGATTTGTTACTTATTTTATAATATTTGGTCAAATGATTGCAGATAGGAAAAAATGAAATGAAATAAAAATTTATTATGTCATTAAGATAAATTGAGAAATAGATAGTAAAATCTTTTACAACATATTCACAATCTTAACACTTGAATTTAAATAATAAATGCATAATGCAGTATGGTATCATTCATTTATTAAAATAATATTAAGTTGATCTTTTCATTTTCTTTCATTAACAACTTTTTTTTTTATCAAGAGGAGATTTAACAAGATAGTACTGTAAACAAATCCCTTTCTGTTTACAAAATTTGACCAACAAAACTTTTCATTAGTTTTTTGCCGTAATACTTGATCATTACACAAAGAAATGCTATGGCATTTGCATTCTTTCTTTGATTTTTACATGAATACAGTACTGAGTTTCATCACAACCATAGTTTTTGTAGAAAAGCATGCCTTCCACATTTTATGCTCTGAATGCTCATTAGAATTATTCTGTAATTTGCTTTCTTAAAAAAATTTTTTTTTTAATTCCCTTCTTTCTTTCTTTTTTCCTCCAAAGATGCAAATTGCAAAACATTTTTATATTATGTCAGATTGATGAATTTAAAATAAGTGAACATAAAGAAGTTAGACTTAGTGAAATATGCTTCTATAGCTGTAGAAAAATAATGACACTGCTTAGTACTTAAACATTTTTTTAAATATTAATCCTTTCAATTGGATTATTTATTATTTTAAGTCCTAATTATATTGTTACAAGCGGGCGGGCGGCACGAAAACTCGCCAAGGTTGGCCACGTTTGGCGAGGAGCCTCGCGCCAGCTTGATTGGTTT
>JAOUZG010017696.1:201930-212704 GCA_026289955.1 Argiope argentata | reverse complement strand
TCAACGTGTATTTTAAGCATCAACAGTGTACCGGAAATTACTACTATTTATTTATATTACAAGAGTGTAAAACTGCATTGAGTTTTAACATATTAACTGTTTTGTGCTTGATCTGTTAATTTTATAATTTTATTCTGTTAATCTATGGATATATAAAGGGATTCAAACAATTTTAAATATACAATCCAATTTTATATTATTATAAATAAATCATGAATTTGCTTATCAATGATTTATTTTTTTAAAAATAGAAATGAAATGATTATGTTGCAGTGCTGAAGTTTTAAAGGAACTAAATCATAGCCAATCCTTCAAAAGTTTATAAAAGTTCAAAAAACTTTCACTTAAAAATAATTCCATTACAGTTTTTTTTTTTAATTTGCACTATTTATATAAATGATTACAAAAGTAAGGAAGTCATGTTTAACTTGTTAAATTACTATATTGCTGAAAATTTTCACATCAATTGCTCAGTGATATAATCTTTAATTTAATGTCATCATGCAAACTTAGTGAGTTTTCTTTTTATTGAAAAGAATGTAATAAGTCTTTGTTTCAAAGCCACTCTTAAGATTTCAGAATCAAAACCACAAGAAGGAAGGAACAAATAACTTATCATTATAACTGGTTGAAATTGAATTGATTATTTTTAACTAAGAGGAAAGCTTTTTAGTTTTTCTCATTGAGGGCCAGAATTTAGAGTGTTTTTAAATTTGGTGTCTGAAAACTTAAGATTAAAGAATGGTTTGAATATCTTTAGTATTGATTTCATTTTTAAAAAAAATATTCTAATTCTTTATGCTTGTTTTCTGAATATTATGAAATGAGGCAAAATATTGTAAATATTTTATATTTTCTACAAATAGGTTCCTAAATATATATCATCTTTGTGGGAAAAATCTCAACCTCTCAGTGAAGCTGGTCGACTTAAAATAACCAGGTGAGTAAGCAAAGTTATAAAATATTGTTAACAGTATTTTCACCCTGTTTATTTATCTCCAAACTTGCTAACTTATTATTATTTAGACATTTTCTTTAAATTCTCTTTTTAATAAAACATAAGTTTCATTTTTATATAAAAGTAACATTTTGAAATCTTATGAAGCTCAAAATTAAGACCTTAAATAATTATTAGCATTTATTTATTCTAACTTTAAAAGAAGATGAAACAGTACTGTGCCTTTAACTGTCACTGTAGCAATAATTTTTAAAAAAAGTTTTAATTCTTAATTTTCTACAATCATTTTACTTATCATTAAAATTTTTAAAAAATACTTTCGTTAATTAACTTTTTTTTGTGTCTATAGTCGTTTAAGCACCATTTGTCAGCATTTGACCATCCACTGTCGGAACATTGTAGTAACAGTAGTTTTATGAAGAATTAGTTTTAATTAAAATTCATTTGAATAGACATTTTAATAGAGATATCTAATGATGTCATAAGCAGTCTTAGAATATCATTTTTGGTAAGTTTAAATGTTTTGCAAATTGACGATAAGTTTAAATGTAGAAACTGCATCAGAAACACTGTAACTTTTATATATTGTCCAGATAGTAAGCTTTTCTTTATTTTGGTTTGTTTCTTATTTTTAAATGTTTGGAATAAAGTAGCTGCAAATATTATGAAAGGCAAGCTGCTATTAATGTAAACAGAGATAATAATTTTTTAGAGAGAGGCTGGCTATATTTGAAAAAGCTTTGGGGAAAACTAAATTTTTTGTTTATCATTCATTTTTTTGAATAAAAATCTTTAAATGGGAAATACTGAGTTATTAAGAGTAATAAAATTTACACTGTGAAACATATACCTACTATGTTATATATTTATCCAACAAATTTTGTATGCAACAATTCTACAAAATGCATTGAGCTTCATTGCTAATTTATTATTCATTTTAAAGGAATACTACTCAAGTATTAAGAGAATTTTGTTACATACAGTTTCATTTTTAACTATCAAAAATAAAGATTTAATTATAAATATGTATAACTAATGGTTCAAATTCTTCTAAAATTCATTTACTTCTGGGAAAGAAATTAGCTAACAAAAGTTTGAAAAATTTAATCCAATGTTGTCACAACTTTAAAATGAAATCCATTATAATGCTCTCTTCTACCTTCACCTATTACATTTCCTGTACAAACTGAAGGTCGACCTTCTTAGAAGTGCAGTGGATGCTATGCACTGGGCTCCTGGGATTTAGAGGCAGCAAAATGATGAAGAACTAAAATAATATTCAGAATTGTAACAGCAAAATAAAAAGATTAAAAGCAGAAATTTAACTTTAAAAATTGATGGGTTTGGAAATATACAGGTGTATTATTGTCTATTACAGATATGCAACATATTACAAATCTAATGCAATAATTTACTGTCATTTATCTCACCTATTAAATAAGATTGCATATAGTGTTTGTAAATTTATACTGTAAAGTATTTAATTTTGTTAGATCTTAACATGTTCATGGGAAGAAAATATTCTTCTGGGTATCAAAAAAGAAAATTACCAGGGGTAAAAAAAGAAGAAATGCTAAACTTTAAATAATAATTTTTTTTTTTTTGTCTACAAAGTTTTCTGGAATTAAAATTGCTCCAACTTCAGATTAAATGAAATCTTTTATTAAATTAAAGATGTTTCAAAATATCCAAAAATGCTAGTATCTAAATGTGTTTCTGATATTTCCTATAAGAAACAAATTCTAGTCACTATCAGGTATATAAATTTTGAAAGAAAAAAAAAGATTAACTATAAATGAGTCATTTATAAGATCTTTAGAAATAACTGATTTGACAGAAGAACTAAAAAAATACTTTTGAAAAGAATAAGTAAGTGTGATTATGAATTGTAGTGGCAGGAATATGACAACAATAGCTACATGTATGGGAAATATAAAAGTGTACAATTTGAAATTATTGTTCTAAGCCCTAATGCAATTTATATGACTCCCAAATTATATTCTTTTGATTTGTTAATTTGTGATGTTTATTGCACATTTTACATTGTTTATTTTCTGCATCTATAAAAATATTACTTTAAACTATTATGCAAAAATCTTTGGGAGCCAAAACAAATTTGGCAAAAACAGTGCATACACAGTTTGAGAAATTTGTAATGCCCTAAAAGAATTGATTGATGCAAATACCAGTCTTGAAGGTAAAAACATTGGGGATTCAATACCAGAAGTGCCATTTATTTTATGTTTAATAGTATGGTTTGTAATGTTGTCCAAACTTTATCAATGTCAATAAATTATTTCAAACAAAAGCAAATGATCTTGATTGATTTAATTTTAGAATATAAAATTAAAACTGAAATCAGAAATTTAATACATTTTTAAATAAAGGGAAAGTGATACTGTGTAATTTGACTATTTCAGAAAAAAAGAAAAGATTATATTTCGAAATGGCGAGATAAAGTTGGAAAATCCAATGAAGGAATTCAGATGCTATTTTTTTAACAGTATAATTGGTACTTTTAATGTACAAATACAAGATAGATTTAATATTCAAAGTAAATACATATTTTTCAAAATTTATTTTAGTTACTTGGGAGGGTCCTATGCTCTTTTCCAACAAGTTAAACATTAATAAGAAATTGTCTTTGGAAATGCATTGTGTACATTAGGTTTAAATGAATTTGTTATATTAAGCATTGAAAAGATAATTGGGTAAAAAACAAAGAGGCGCAAATGAATCTGAAAAAATTTATTTTTTCGAAATAATTAACAGTAAAAAATAAATAGTAATATATGATCATGTTAGTCTTTTTTTTTTCTACTTTATAAAAATTTAGGGCCCTAAATAGTGTTTTTGCACTCTGGCTGCTTTATAGTGTAGGCCAGTTCTGTGCAAACTGTCAGTGAAAATATTCGAGTTATCCAATATTTTAAACTGTACCATTTTTTGTTGAATTTATTGAGTTTCCTTATGGACATTTTCTTTTTATTATCAGAAATGGTGGAAAGACAGACATCACATTTTCTTTGTCTGATGAGATGCTGAAGAACACAGATGGAACAATAAAGGCTGATATACCTAAAGAACATCGGTTTGTAATTTCTAACATTGCACACCAAACATTGGCAGTATTTGGTAAGTGGTTCAGTGAAATTTTATACTAAATCTTTTTTGGTGTACATAAATATGTGTGTATGCATATACCTTTAGTTACCTTTAAAAACTCTTTTTTTTTCTTTCCCCCCCCCCCCCCCCCCGATGGTTGAAAAAGGAATTTGACTTCATTACAGAACCATGATAGTTTCTTCTAATTATATAACTGCATCATCTTTTTGGTGTCTGATCATCTCTCTGTGGATTTTGATAAATCCAAGTGTCTTTGAAAAAATTTTATGGCATATTAGGGAACTACTAATAATATTTGGAAAATATATTTCTATCATTTATTTAATTTACTTTACTTGTTTTTCTTTAAAAAGATGGGGAAAGGGGCTTCATTTTAGAATGATTTTATCTATTCATGTAAAACCATTTGCATTAGGGATGGGTTCCCTCCCCCTTAAATATATGAATTTATTTAATGTAGTGTTTAGTGGGGGGAATCTAAAAAAAGATTTTTTAAAAATTTATATTACATATTTAGTTTTAAAAATTTTTAATGATTCTTATGCCAAACTTTGTTAATTGATGTTCATATTCTTTACTTTCAAGGAATTGAAATGACAATGGGATACAATATGTTTTAAATATTTTTAACTGTAATATTATGAAGTGATTTCAGGTATGCAGTAAAGAGTTTTAATATTTTTCAAATGAAACATAAAAAAATATTTCAAGTAATTTATTTTCATTGTCATTCAGAAATATATCCCAATTATAGATGATAGTTAATGAAATTGATTACTTAATTATTATCTATCATTAGTCCTTTTCATTATAATATGTAATTTTATGATTAAGAAATACTATGATAGTTATTATTTTCCTCTAAATGTGCTTAAAAAATGCTAATAAAGCTCTTTAAAAAATTGATCCCATATCTTGTTTTAGTTTATATCATTTTAGAGTTATTTCATTCATGCAGACATAAGTTGAAAAGTGGATATACTCACAATTTTATAAGGCTTGGAAAAATTCTTCAAATTGATTGGATCAAATAATTGGATAATTCCAATCTCTTAATAACCATACAAGTAAAGATAAAATGTTTCAGTAATTTTTGTTCCATATTTAAATGGTAAATTTTAGTTAAAATTGATAATTTATGCTTATTTTTAGATGGAATTATTATATGCAATTTTATAAATATATATGTTCTCCTGCTCAACACAAGAGTAAAAGAGATATAAATTTTTCACTTTGATCATTTTACTATGAGATTTAAATGGGAATTTCTTTGGCATATGTCAATTTAAGTAAGGGAATTTAGGTATTTCTAAAAGAATGGTGCCAAGCATTAAGGATTTTTATCCCTTCTCTTTTAATATAGGAACTCACTGATTAAAGTTTAAAGAGCTTGTGTAGGATTAATAAAATAGCAAAGATGTTATTGGACCAGGAAATACAAGACTATTTATAGGGAAGTTAATATGGGTTGAATTAAGATAAAAATTTGGAAAGAATTAAGATTTAAATTCGATTATCATTATATATAGATGTAAAATAATTTAGTCACTTAAATCCATTTACCTAAATTTCTGTGATAAATGATAAAATTGAATGATTACCATTTATATACATTTGTGTATGATGATGATGAATGACTTGATTATGCAGTCTCTTATTGATCAACTATAAGATGTCATTATTTAACTTTTTATTTGAGTGTTTTTTTTTTTTTTTTTTTGGTGATGGTGGGAGATTGGAGTTGCATAACTCTGTTGTGCTTACAACTAAAATAGAAACTGAATTAAATTAACAACTCACCTTGTCACAATATTGAATTTAATTCACCAATGACATGTTATTGTATATATTATATAAATTGCATGACAAAAATGTAAAGCATTATATGATAAAAATATAAATTATTGGCATAAATAGTAAGATAAAATTAATTTATGAAGAAAATATTTGTCAATTTCCAATATGAATTTACATATTTCATTCATTTACTAAGTAGCAACTTTTTTTTAAAAAAAATAATAATTTCTTGTTTCATTTGCAGGTCATGATACTGATGACAATAGTAGTGATTCCAAACCTGGTAATTATGATCTTTATTTTCTTAAACCGTAAATTTTAAACATTTAAAGCTATAAGTTTTAAAATTAAATCTAAAATAAAAAATAATAAGCAATGAAGTATTTTTAATATAGGAAAATGGCATGAATTCAAATTTTTTGGTTTTTATTAATTTTGTTAAAGAATGAAAATATTATTTAAAGCTAGTAAAGTTTATACATTTGTATTTAAAATGTTTCACAAAATAATGCGACATATTTGGGAATAAACAATGCTAAATAGGCTGTATATGCATTATCTCATTGCTGTTTATTGCAATTGGAGACTAAATCTATTTATACTGCAATATACATAAATATCAACATTCATATGAACATTTCCTATTAAGTAATTTTCAGTGCATTATTCTGAATTCTTTCATTAAACATATTTATCAGCTTTAGTTTGAGGGAGGGGAGTCAAGATATGTCTTAAAATGTTCCTTCTAAATTTATTAGAAGTTTTTTTTTTATATTATTGCCAGAAGTTTGTTTAAGTTTTTCAAAAATAAAAATAATTTTTAAACTTATTCTGGCACCTTTACTTCATGTATTAGAATAATGGTGTATAAATTTGAAAACTATTTTAATATAAATTATATAGAAATTTTCCTCCTAATGTTATTTTTGATTTCTATGTTTTTACATTACAGAGATACTTTATAGTCTGTAACCAACTCCTGTCTAAAACTGCCTTAAAACTGTCACTGCCCTTATTTGTATGGGTTCTAATATTTTGCTTCCCCCAAACTCAAGCTGTGAGATAAGAAGTCAGTTGTTAGTAGCGGACGATTCAATTTTCTTCCTGATTGCATTCTTTTAAGCATTTTAAATTTTCACTTGCATTCTGAGGCATTACTTTTTAGATTTTGAGAAAAAAATGCATGATATTGAAAAGTTTAAATAACGGGAATTAAATTTAATGTTTGAAAATATATACCTGGAATGCACATGTATACGTATTGTTATTAATAATTTGATCCTTAAGACTGTAAAACTATTCTGCATAAGAAAATAGTTAATTAAAAATATATATAATTAAAATTAAACACATTTTTCTCTTTGTAGCTTGCTTTCATTTAAGGATTTTCGAATTGAGATAGCTTATGCAGCTATTTTTTTAAAAATGTTAGATACTAAATTTATGTACAAAATCTATTTAATGAACAAAACTTTTTAATTTTTAATAAGATAAGCTTTTTAGTTTTATTCAATAAGTCTATTTAAAAATGGGGAGGTATTTGAATTGTATAATATTAAGTGAAAGCTTTGATTCTGACTCAAAAAACTTAAAATTAAGATTTTTTTTTTTAAATTGTAATTTATTTACAGCAATTCTTAATATTCAGTAGGAACTTTCTTATGGGGAATTTTAAAATTTTCAGTTGCAAATGGTTAATTATAAGTCTAAAATAACCAATTTAAATATCTTTTTTTTTAATCCTATGTATTACAAAGAAATATTTTGATAACTGTTTTATTTGTTGTAGTCATAAGGTGCAACTGATGCATAGCCCAGTTATTTCAGAATTACTGAATATGTGGCTAATTAGCATTGCCAATTAAATGCTGTAAAAAGTACTTGATTACAAAATTTTAATCATGCAGATAAATACCAAAAATCAATATTTCTGAAAGTGAAATATAATATGAAATTCCCTAATTACACAATTATTTTTTGAATACTGAAAAAACAAACCTATAACGTATTGTTACTTATGACAATTAATGCTTTAAGCATGCATTTTTAAATATTAAAATAAGTCAGCAATGCACTGAAAAATTTATTTATTTATTACAGATTTAACTGCTTTTATATTATTTTGAGAAATAATTTCTCAGAACTACAAAATAAAAATTTAGAGAAACACATTGCAATAAAAAAAATATTAGATAAGTACTTTCAATTTACAAAAGCTAAATTCTTATGAAATCAAGCATAAAATAATTTATTCATAATGTAAATTTTATGTAGTGTTTAAGAACATAATCAAAAATTCTCTGAAAAAAATCATATTTTCTTTTTCTTTTTTTTTTCCAATTGATATTATTGTCAATCTCTTCTTAAACACTGAAGAAAAAATGCTCTTTGAAATCGATAAAAGGCTATAAGCAACGTCTTTCAATTACACCATGAGGTTCACTAATCATTCAGGCCTTATAGTGCTGAACTCACTGCAAAAGGGGAAGGCAATTCTTTTGACAAAATCAGGACATTTTTAAGGGTGAACTTGTTTATTTTTTCAGGCATGCTACTTTCAGTAAGGATAACAGTCTGAAAGGAGCAGACTGGAAGATTAACATCAAAATATCTTTTGACTATGTAGCGCTTTTGTTTGTTTGCAAAAAAAATGCAAAACTACAGTTTCCAGAATTCGCAACAAACCTCTGAAAAAAAAATAATAAAGCAGGCTTGATTGTATGTTTTTTATGTTAAAAATTTATATAATTTTTTTTAAAAAATGATTAGTGAAACATGAATTAAATTTTTAAAAAATTAAATTTAGATTTATATACTACTAGAAATGTATAATATTAATAATACATAATGAAATGTATAATATTTATACATTTCATTATGTTCCTTATTATTTGAAATTGTTCTTTAGTTGTAAGCTATGTTAATTTTTTTCCTATTTAAAAAAGCTCTACTTTTAATTACATATAACAAATATATTTCTTTATTTCTGTAGGCAAACTTGTGTTAGGTGGCCATGTTCTTCAGAAAGGAGAATGTCGTCCTTTGGCTGATAAACGTTACATGAATTTAAAAAGGTTTCTAACTTTAAATATTTTTAAAGTGGTCATTATAATGTCAAAGTTTGCAATCATTTTTTAAAAACTTTTATTTCATTGATTTCTGTTTTCACCATGGTATATGTATTAACTTTAAAAAATTTTATACCTTCATTTTATATTTTACCTTTTAAAAAAATTAATGCTTTTTATATACTTTTTATCAGCCAAGATATAGTTTGAATGAATTAAGTGATGAAATCTCGATCTCAAAATATGCAGCTTCTGACAAATTTTATGGCATGAAATTGCTGTTCTGGGCAGACACACATTATGCACCTGTTGTAATATTAGTAAACTTATTTTCTACTCTAAAATTTTGCTTCATGAAAAGTAGTGCCAAGAAAAAACACATTGCTGCTTTTCAAAATGAATTTTTTTTTTTAAATCTTAAGAAATATTATATGTATAATGACACACATTTTTTTTAACATTTACTTTGTATTAAACTAAAATGAACTTCTCTTTCATTCCCAATATACATTGAATAAAATCTTTATGAATATTTGATTTTTTTTTCAAATGATAATGAATATACATTATGAACATTAAATATGCTTATCGTATTTCTTCCACAAACATAATGATTTCCCATTTAGATTTTAAACATAATATAGAAAAACAGCATATATGTAATGTGTGCATGGGAGTGTGCCTTACTTTTAACATAAAAAAGTCTTAATATGCATACATTTATTAGTATATATAAATCTATCACTGTATGTTTAAATTTACAAAAACACTCTAAAGCATTATTACACTTGTCTGCTTGATATTTTTTCTGTTGATAAATTTTATAAGTAATGGATGTGTTACTGTATAAAATTGTAATTATTTGCATTCTTCATTTCAGAGATATGATATTGAAAGCTAGTCAACCAGAGAGACAAGTGAAGCAATTGTCAAAGGCTGTTACCAGCTTTAAACCTATATCTGATCATAAGCATAATGTAAGTGTAAATTATGCTAAGATATATGTTATTATAAAACTAGATTTCATAATTTTGCTAAAACTTAATTTGCTGTATTCATTTATTTATAAGTATTAAAATTTATTTCATTAACCCTAAAATAACTGTTTGTGTATTTATTATATCTACCAGAAATTTTCTTCACTATTAAAACATGGTAGAATATATATTTATCAGATTTATATGAATTACATATTTATCAGATGTATTACTGATGTTTAAGGTTTCATTTATGGAAAGGATGCCGTTGAAGGAGTATAATTTCTATCCACAATTATTCATTTTAATTAATTAAAATGAATAATTGTGAATAGAAATTAATGTGGATGGCAAATTATTCATTTGTATTTGTTTGAGTAGAAAACGTGAAAAATATTGTTTTAGTTAGTACTCTTGAGAAAACTATGGTACTCTTAGTTAAAGAACATTCGTTTATTTATTTACTCTTGTAAATAAAAAGAAAATATTGTATTTGTTCAGAAATTTTATCTAGACTTCAATGAAGGGGCACATTTTAGGCTCTCAGTGTTAAATTAAAATCTGTTAATCTTTTATTAAAATCTATTTGAACCATCTATCAAAATAATAATTCAAAAATGCATCATTCAAGATGAATAAAATTCATGTATAGCCTGCATTCTATATTTAAGGTTTCTGTTAAATTTGGTAAAATATTCATTCTCAGAAAATCTGTAAGTGTATACAAATTTGATAACTGAGCAAAGGAAAAAACACAATTAAAAACTGTATTTATTTTTATCATTAAAATTTAAATCTACATCAAAATTTGGGTCAAATCTATCTAAGGATCAGTCATCTATCTAAAC
>JAOUZG010017696.1:141569-171930 GCA_026289955.1 Argiope argentata | reverse complement strand
GGGGGGATACGGCAGATGCTATGCGAAATTGAGGGGCCTAGCATGATAAAGAACTAAAAAATGTTCTAATTATGTAACTGTAATAGCGGAATGGAGCCAGCACGAAATTTAACTGGAAAACTCGATGGGGCTTTGAAATATATAAAATTTACAGATATGTATATTACAGTTTAGTGCAAGTGCGCAGTCTTTTATCAGTATAAAGTAAGGTCATTTACCTCTCCAGCTAATTTAAATTGAATATATATTACTTTGATAATTCATACTTTAAAATGTTTAATATTGTGAAGTCTAGCCCTGTCCAGCCCAAGGAAATATCCCTCTTGGTGTCAGGACTCGATTTCAAAAAAGAAAATTAGCAGAAATGAAAAAAGAAAAGCTACATTTCGAAAAATCATGAGCAGACGTTTTCTTATCTACAAAGTAATTCTGACAATGAAATTACTTCGACTTCAGAAGTTACGATTCAAGCTTCAACTGGCAAAGAAATTACTAGAAAAATGCACAATCTTGCAATGAAAGTGAAGAAACAGTGAATATCTTTGAAGAACTACGTATATTTTTATACTAATATGATTGAATCAGAAAGTAATGCCAACAACCAATGTGATCAAACACATGTATGTGATTCATGTTTAAGATCAGGCAGAAGTTTAAAGTGATTTATGTTGGAAAATAAACCTGTCAACACAAAGGAGTTTTTGTTCAGAATGGTGAAGGTAAATTATTTTCTACCACTTAACTATTTTTTTGAAGTGTCAATCAGTGAAAAGCATTTTCGCATTTGACTGATTTATTCAAACACGGTAAAGTTGATATTTTGCTTTAGATGTATATTATTTTCCAGATTTAATTAAAAATCTACATAATTTATGAGTGTTTATAAAAATTGCAGAAATTTATAAAATATAATTCAAAATCATGAGCGTTCTATCTGCCACTTATAATTCATTCGTTGCTTGGAAAGAGTTACTGAAACGAGTAGATTTGTGTTCGAGTATTGATAAAATAAATCAAGTTAATATAAAAAACATGAAAAGGAAATCTTCTATACATATTTCAATCATGTCAGAACATCATTTCTTGAACGGCTAAGCACCACGTGCTCGTGCAAGTTAAATTATATTTTTCTTACTTTTAATTGTTTCGTTGAATGGCAAACGATCCAAAAAACTTTGTATTTCATTTATTGTTTAAAAAATATCACATTTCCTGTTTATTTCATTTCGTATAATCACGTGTTCAAAATGACATTTTTTTTCTAGGTTTTATTTGCTGTAGTCATTAAATTATTTTTTTAAATCGGAGCTTTTGTAAAAGCAATGGTAGTGCGTTACTAAAAGCTGATATTTTGAGATGCTCTTGAAGGTAATAAAATTTTTATTTTTCGCCTACGGATTAAAATGTTTATTTTTTGCCTACAGATTTTTGTTGATGCCAAACCTCATTGCCAAAACAACATCATGTTCTGCCATGATAAAAGGAAATGGAATGACATAAATTACTATTTCAAAGAATTTTAGATGTGATTCAATTTTTAATATTAATAATATTCCACTTGGAGGAAACGTGGAATAATAAAAATGCTTAACAATGAAATTTTTATAAGTTTATCGAATTAATTAAGTAAAAACGACTCTTTTCTAAATTAATTATATAAATAGAATAAAAAATTTCAAAAATGAGATTGTATATGATTTAGCGCATACATCCAAAGAACAAATTATTCCTGCGTAAGAAAATGAAGTTCTTAACGAAACTAAAGACGATACTAAAGTAGTAACGTATTACTTTATTCAAATGGATTCTACTTCCGATATTTTTATATAAAACGAAGTTCAGTCTTTATTAGATATACGCATTTTGAAGAGTGAAGATTAAGTATAGATGAGTAATTAATAGAGTTCATTGAAGTAGCTGATGTTACCCGAGAAGGACTAACGAAAGCTTTATTGGGAATAGTAAGTGATCTTGATGTAGATATTATGGATTGTAAAGAATATGCATATGACAACGGAAGCAACATGAAAGGGAAAATAAAGGGGTACAATTTAGAATAATAGTTCTAAACCCGTATGCATTTATATGCCTAACCTAAGGCATAATTCTAAGTTAATTTATAATTCCACTTTCAGCAGTTTTTTTTAATTACAACGTTTACATTGCTTATTTTTTTGTATCTACGATAAGATGGGAAATTCTACAAAAGCATTTAAACATTACTTTTAAACCTTTATGAGACACTCATTAGGAAGCAAAATAGAAATGATTAAAACACTGTATATACAGTTTGAACAAACCTGTACTATCTTAAAAAAGTTATTGATACAAATAACAATAATAAAGCGATATTCGAAAATAAAAGTCTATTGGATTCAATAGAAGTGACAGTTATTTTATGTTTAATAGTATGGTTTACAGTATTGTCAAATATTAGCACTACTAATAAATTATTTCAAGTGAAAACCCTTGTTCTAGACCGCGCTTTTAATTTAGGAAATAAATTTAAATTTGACATCCAAATTTTAAAAACAAATTTTAACTCATTTTTAGACGAAGCAAAAGGGATCGCATATAATTTGAATCTTTCAGAGCACTGTCTTGAAAAAAGAATTCGAAAAAAAATATGTGTATATTTCTAAACAGCGGAACCCTAGAAGCACACAAATATTGTATAGTATTGATCAATATTCGCAATATTGTTTAATATCATATAATAAAGTACAATATTGTACACTATTATGCTACAGGATGGGTGCTACCTGGGAAGATGAAAATATAGAAAGGCCGGGTGAGTAATTTAGACTTTAATTTTTAATTCTGCTACTGATACTGTTATTGTACGGATAGAAGATAGATTTTAAAGTATTTCAAATTAGTCATTGCTATAAAAACTTTAGAAAGAAATTATTTTCAAAAATTTTCCCAAAACCTTGTAACATTTTATGAAACGAAGTCTATGAAAGCCTAATCAGATCATGGCTTTGCTACCGGTTTTGAATTTGGATGTGAGGAATGTAAATAATTCTCTGAACTTATTTCAATATATATGAATTAATAATTATAATGAGTTATTTCTAAATGTATTAACTGTGTTAAAACTTTTCTTTACATTACCAGTTACTAATGCTGAGTGCTCTTTTAGCAAATTAAAATTAATAAAGATTTTTCTTCTGTCAAGCAAGTGAGCATAACTCTTAAATGTCCTTCCTATACTAAGTATCGAAAAATCAAATTCAAATTTTTTTAATTTTTCTAAAGTAATTAATAGCACACGCATTAAATAAACATGCAATAGTAATTTGTGTTCGTATTTGTATGTTTTTCGACCTTGAAAAAAATGTGGGGCTTTAAATGGTTTCTTGCATCCAGGTCTTTTCACGGAGAAGCCCGGCTCTAAGCGTAGTGATTCTCAAAAAATTCAAACTCGAGATTCAAACGAAATCTCATCGTCTGATAGCTTTGTGTGCTGTGGTCGATTACTATTTGTGAGCTACTGTCTGTTGTAGTGTGCTGCTGTGTACTCGTCTCGACTGTGCATAGTTGTCGTCTGTGTATGTGTCGTCTTTGTGTTAGTGTCTT
The DNA here is from genome assembly GCA_026289955.1 of Argiope argentata. Classification (NCBI taxonomy): domain Eukaryota; kingdom Metazoa; phylum Arthropoda; class Arachnida; order Araneae; family Araneidae; genus Argiope; species Argiope argentata. The sequence goes on along the minus strand of JAOUZG010017696.1, from coordinate 168,348 downwards.
CGTGCCAAATAAACGTCGTTGTTGCTTTCTACTGAGGCCTGCTGATTGTCTTCATGCCATGCACTCACTACAAGCGAACACGGTGATCCATAAAAACATGCTGAGAGGATGGAGATGAATAGTAGGTGGTGCGTGGATAGAGGAAAAATAATTATATTTTAATAAATGCAATTATGTTAAGCTCAGCGGATTTCTCCCTGCTTCTCATATTCTGTCATTATAGTATATACATTACTATAATGGCAGAAGCCAGAAAGTTTCTGATATGGATTTTTTTTTTCGAATTTTTCAAGAAATTTGAAAGAATTGGCCTTTGACCACTTAGAGAATATATTTGAATTTATTTTACAGCGAGGACGACATTAGTCATAAGGAAAGTTAGGAAATCTACCTAAAATTGAAAAAAAATATATTCCAATTTAACTCGTTCCAGAGAAGGTTCATAATTATTCATTATTTTTCTCAATATTTTAATTTACTAAGTATGAAACATATATATTTAGAAAATATAAGAGGATTATACAGACATCCATCCTAAATTTTTTTTGCTAATAAATTCCACAAATTTTTGAGGATGTTTTTTGCTTTTAACATCCAAAAGTTTAAATTAATTTACTCAAAACTTACAGAATGCAAAACAATACGCCAGCAAAACATTATATTAAAAGTTCAAAGAAAATACTTCAAACATTCGAGAAAATATGAATGTATGGAAAAAGTATTATCTGACTGTAAATGTAAGTTGCTTAGTATAATTCTTCTTACATGATATCGGAATTTCAATAAACACCTTTAAGATTCTTAAAGATATCAGACTTTCTTTGAGCTCAATTTCAGTTGCTGTCCAGAAAAAACCAAATGAAAAAGGTTTTTTTTCTAAAGTAATAATTTATAAAATTGAATCTTCGAATAAATTTACTGAAATGCATAAATCCCTATCACTGACTCTCTGATATGCCCGAAGTAACACGTATAAAGAATACCGAATGAACGGATCGCTGCAAAAACAAAGCTAAGGAGAACTGTGGTTAAGTTCTAAGGGCCCTCACCGGCCAAGGCACAACACTTCCCTAAGTAAGTACGTCCCGTCATCGCTTTGAAGAGCCAGATAACCCAGATATTTATGGTCAATTTAGAGTGGCGAGATCCAACCACCATGCCGGAAGCATCGCATTCTCTTTTCGAGCTCCCCCCTAGGTGGATAAATTACATAAAGACAAGAAATATACGGATCATTTATTGAATGTATACAAATGAAGCAACTCTAAAACGAAACTACTTAGGTAAACGAAAATAGGTAAGCAACCTTGATATTAAAATTGAAATTTTGTATCAAATTTAAGTTCTAAACGATTAAAAAATGACGTCTGATATGTGTATTCAGTTCTCTTTTCTATGCTACGAAGCTCAAAGTATTCATTTGAAGGGTTATGAGAATAATGATTTGAGTGCTTGTAATGCTTACGGCTCGAGCGCGCGCGCGCGCGTGTGTGTGTGTATCTTATTAAATTTGTTATGTAGTACAATACATGTGATACATTAAATTTGTTATGTAGTTTTCACAACAAAATCGTACATATGTTCAAATGGTACTGTAAAGAAGTTCAAATTGAGTATCCGATTCTTTTCACTTTTATAGTACGAACCAGCAAACAACGCTACTTTTATGTGCATACCATGGAAAATCAGACGAAGTTGTAGCTATCCATTGGTTTTGTAATACTTGTATTTAACTTGATAAGTTTCATAATGCAAACATAAAAATTTTTCTATCAACATCTCAACCACTTCTTGGTCTTCTAGATTTTTAAAATCTAGAACTTATGTATGTCGTTAGAAATATTATTTTACTTTAATATTTTTGGAATTTAATATCAATTAATAGAATAAATTAAAGGAATATGGATTCTAAATGAAAGGTATTATCTATTCGTGAATCTAAGAAAAAAAATTAATTTCTGATTTCCATAATGTTTGTAATTATTAATCATAAATTGAAAGCAGAAAAGCAGACAAATAAATTAAAAGAATCTCTGCCTTTCTCTTTTGTGCAGTTTTAAAAATCTATGTTTTTTTAGAAAACTTATTTGTGAAATAATTTTTAAATCAAAATATGTATAGCCTTCTTATCACTCTTTTAGCTTCCAATGTTAGTAAGTCATAGAAAAAAATTAGATATGATATCTTTAGAATTTCGTTGCATTGTTAGCGCTTGCTAATACTTTATCACTCATTAGATTAACCGAATTTTGCATTGTTTTGAAAAATTGGAAAGCTTTGTTTACGGCTCCCTGATGTAGCGACGTAGCTCAGATGGTAGAGGCTCGCATGACGTACGAGAGGTGCCGGGTTCGATACCACTAAGCTGGATCGCTATTTTGCCGTATCCAACAAGATGGTGCTTGAAGCTTTTATTTTTGATGGATTTGAAACCAGACTCTGAAATTTAAAATGAGCTACAATGATACTTTTATAATACGAAAGAAAAATATTTCAAGAAACAACCATACATTAATTTTTGTGCCCTAATATTTTAGGAAGTTATAAAGGAAAAACGGAACATTCAATATCATTAAAATTTCTTTTCGAGGTGTATATTTTTACCTTTCGAGTTATTATATTTCGATTTTGAAGCTGCAAGACAACCTGGTTTATAGAGTGAGTACACATCCACTTGCCAACCGTCTTCATTCCACTGCATTTGTAGATTTCTAATAAATTTTGAACAAAATCAATACGTTGGAAAGTTTTCCGTCTGGCTGTCCAAATGTAAGTGAACTCAATAATTACAAAGAGTAAAGATTGAAATGAGTAAGATTTAATATGACATCTGAAGTATGGCATTATTAAGATGGCATTTGAAGTGTAAACCTCCATTACATTTTAAATCAAATCCGCCAATGTAGCAATCCTTCACCATCTTCGCGTGTTTGTGCAAGCGACAAATCAAATGAGGGTCAAAATTATAGAAAGGGAATTTAATATGTGATTTGATATGAAACGTTGTTATTTGAGTTCCGTATCATAGTCTGAAATTAATTGTACTGCAAAAAGCACTCAAAATGTATGCCGGATTTGACTTTCAAATTCTCCCTCAAGATTCACAATTTTTCCATTGTCAGAAGAAGAATTGCTATTTATGGTACTTTTTCAAGCCCGCTGACACTTGTCAGTGATTTAAACTGATTGATCTTCTCTCGTTTATCAGTAGCGCCAACTAATGCTAAGAGTACGACTGAGCTACACACACATCAAACCCTTTTTTATGGAACGGACTTCATTCACGGATCGTAATTTAGATCTGGAACAGAGATCGATCACCTCTGACCCAGTACCCCCGGTGGTATTACTCTCGACATGGAGGACTTTGTGACCACGATAGATTTAGCGAGAGCCAGCCACCACTCACTCAGAGAATCTTTGGCCAGCAAGGATCGAACTCGCAACCTAAGGAATACGAGTCCAATGCTCTACCAACCAGACTATCCCGGACCAAATTGGAAATATATGAGAAAGTTTCGAGAAATTCTTTCCAGTTGGTTTTAACTTTAACTTTAAAGTTAAGGAATGTATTGAATCTTAAGTAAATTAAAGTATAATCTTTTGCTAAATTATGAAACGAAGCTTACAGATGTAGAAATCAGGAGCTTTTCTTGCGAAACGGTGTTATGGTATTTTGAAATGTCACATGTCTGATTTGGCGCACACCATTTGGAATCTGAGGCTTTCTGTACCTGTGATTGTTCACATTTTGATGAATTGTTTCTAAATTTTTAAAGTTATATTGAAAAAAGATTAAATAAATCTTCTTCCGAAAACTTTTTGTTCAAGTCTCCATTTTATATTTTAAATCCAAACTGTCTTTTTAAGCAAAAGTCATGCTATGTGATGTGCTCTTTGAGGCATAAATTACTTTCTTCAACACATTAGTCTACGTATTATTCGCTAAATTTTGACGAATAAAATATAATTCGTTATAGACAAATTTTAATAATCATTCTACCCAGGGTTCAGTTGTTTCGATTTTTAATTGTTTAACAAGTCTGTATGTATTTTCAGACTCTTAAACAATTTTCAATTTCAATTGGCATTAACTGTTTGTTAGACAGTTGTTGAAGTTAGTATATTGACCTTTTGTATATTAATTTATTTTCAAGCTAATGCATTAAATTCGAAAGTAATTTTTAATTTTTGACATTTAATTACAGATTAAAAGCCTAAATGTAATATATATCTATAAAAAAGCTTTTCAAAAATACTTTTTAACCTCTTTTTTTGGTAATTTTTTTTTTCATCAGGAAAAAAAAGAGGATTTTACTCTACAGAATTGTAATCTTGATATTTCCCTCAAAATATAAACCAATATTAATGAAATATATATTTTGGATGAAATCGAAGTTTAACTGTCCGAATTTATTTTATATTTTATAAATTCAATATGGGGATACAATTTAAATTAAGCCAAAGAAAAAGAATTCATTTGAGAAATGAAAACATTAGAGTAAATAAAATTTTTCACCTCAGAGTTAAAAAACAAGATTAAAATGAAATCTACTGTGCATATTTCAATGTATCTTGTCAGAACATTATTTCTTGAAGGGCCAAACACCACGTGCTCGTGCAAATTAAATTATATTTTTATTCATTTTAATTGTTTCGTTGAATGAGTCACTTTAGTATTGCAAACGATCCAAAAAAACTTTGTCGCCCATTTATTGTTTAACAAAAATATTGCATTTCCTGTTTATTTCATTTCATATAATCACGTGCTCAAATGACATTCCTCAAGGTTTTATTTGCTGTAGTCATAAAATCATAGCTTTTGTAAATACAATGGCAACACGTTATTAAAAGCTTTTTTTTCCTTTTGAGATGCTCTTACAGATAATAAAATTTCAATTGTTCGCCAAAGGATTTTTGCTCTCGCTAATAACCTCATCCCAAAATTAACATCATGTTCTGACATGATAGTAAGAATTAATAGAACGAAATTCAATTTTAATATAAAAACCAGACTTATGGAGAGAAAAAAAATTAGAAATTATTTCGGTCAATAGAAAAATTCTTCATACCCTGATATTCAACTACTGTACATTGCAAATGTAATATCTGGATTTCTTCGGGTCAATTAAGCATGAAACAAGCTTATTTAGAATGAAGAAACTCTGCATCTTTAAAATTTCTGCCAAATACTCAATCGAGACAAAACGTGAGAGTTTTCAAACCAATAAAAGAATTTGTAAACACTAAAAATAGAGCTGACCACACGTTTTTCATCGCTGCTCAGTGGTTACACTTAATTCTTTTTATAATTGCCTGTGCCTTCTATAGTCACGCTAAGTTTAGCTACCACCCTCCGCTCGGAAGTCGGATCTCTGCGACGGCCGCCAGTTGATGACGTCAGCGGCTGAATGTGACGTCACTGACTGAGCTACAGATTCTACTGTTCATTAATTTGATTCCTCGAAAATGTTAGGTTCTGTAAAACGATTTTCGTTGTGAGGTTCTGTTTCTTGCAGGAAAAACTATATATAAGATTCGGGGATAAAATCTGATAAGTTTGAGATAATAATATAGCATACATATTTTTTTAGCAACTTAGAAGTTTTTTCTGTCTAAAGACTTTTTTCTTTAACTTTAAGATGAACAGAAATTAAAAAAAAATGATGTTTTTCATTTGATATTTTGAAAATTATTCTTAACTAGAAATTTAAAACTGAACAATATATTTTTATTATATTATCGTACAATTTGAGAATATTAGGTAAATGGCCTGTATTGATATTACACATGAACTATTGGAAATGAAACTGCTTGCTTTGATTGATTTTGATTCAGTATCAAATGCCGATGCTCATAACTGAGAAAAACCCATATGCCAAGCCATATCAAAGAGAACATGTTTTCTCTCCAATAAGATTTAGAAACAACACTCAGCAGAGTAAAAAATATATATACTTCCAATATATGCACTTTTGAATGAGATTGTCTTTTAAATTTTAATATATCTGCTTTTCTAATGAGTTAGATTTCTGTCATTCATGCAACAAATTTATTAAAATTTAAAGACAAATATCAAAGTTTTAAGGACTAATACAAAGGGAAAAGAATACTAGTTATTTCTTTTGGATAACTGGTGATTATCCTTGCTCATACTCATAACTAAAACTGAAAAAAATTAGTTAACAAAATGTTCTATCCAAGATATAATTTAGAAACGTAAATTTAAAAATTCAATTTTTGGGGGAAAATTCTATTTTTAAAGGCAGAAAACTTTCAAATGAATTAGATCTCGATGGCCCAGTCCTTTAAAAATGCCCTTAAGCTCAAGCATTGTATATATAACTCTAAAGAAGTTAGAACAGAAATCGCTGCTATTACTTACTGCTAAATGGCAACAGTCAAACGTTAACAAATCACCATGCAAAGATTGCTTCATTTAATGTCTTTATAATTGAGCTTGATTCAAAGCTTCTCTAAATGATGGAGATGAGAGTTATTACTAGAAATTATTTGGAGAGCGTTGACATTCAATTAAGTCAGAGAAAAGAAGACGTAAAAGAAATAAATAACCTTTTAATCAGAAGGTTTAACAATTCTAAAATCGGCTTTATTACTGAATTGACAATATTTCTGATTCAATTACTACATATTAATTGTTTAAAAAATATTAGACTGCACAATCTGATAGCTTAATTTTTGAACAAAACTATCACTGTTAGATTGAATTAAACCATATTATTCAAATCAGGAAAAAAAACTCTTCTGTCCTTGTTTTGAGTAAAGTATTTTCAATAATTGTTTGTTCACTCTTACGTGGTATAATAGCCAGTCTTAGTAAAAATTTTGAATGAAATTTTTCGAATTTCATATTACGCTTAGTGTGATTGAGTAAATGTTTACTACTATTTTGTGACGTCTTATTTTCATGTCATTATTGTGGCAACAAAATGCATTGGCAAATGTAAGACAATCTAAATACACAATTGAAAGTTGAATTTTATGACGCAGTGAATATACGCTAGCCATTAGGTTATTTATTGTTTTTCGTACCGATGTCCAGGCATAGGGGGAGTGCGTCTTCTCCATGGTCTGGCTGTTTTTGCGTTTTTGTTGGCTGCTGCGTGTTTGATTAATCACATTGATAAAAAACTAAATTCACCGACCGAGAACTCAAGATTTGACGTTCCTGGTCCAAAATATGCTGTAGATCCAAGATTCTGGTGATAAAACTGTAGGCAAATTTTATCTCTATAGTCCTTCGTAGTTTTGAACTACTCTGTTAACACACTTAAACATATGACTACAAAAGCGAAGTCTTCGATGAATTTTGTGAAATATTTTAATTACAACTTTAATGCAAAATTTCAATTTTCTCTTATATTTTTTGTTTCACTTCTCTCTCTACGTTTCTCTTTCTCTTTTTATCTGATAGATAAAAAATATAAGTTATGAGACTAACATGCAACTTAGTGACCACATTATCATTAACCATATTACTTTATTTTTGAATCCTACACACAAATCTATAAATTAAGGATAATTCAGAAGCATGCGGGAACGAACTTTAAAATAAATACTTTTATCACCCATAAAGTGAGTACAAACATCTTCAAAAAAATTATGTAAATTGAGGAAGCCATCGATATGACAACGATAATACAGTGCTAGAGAATGATGTATAAGGAATACAAACAAAAAAGTAAAATGGTTCGCAAGCATTTTATAAGCCTTTCAGCGCAATAACCACATAGTTATGAAACAAAAGATGGATTTGGATGATATTTGTAACTGTATAGAATTATCGGTCGTCTGGAATGTGGGCGTACCCTTCTTGAAGTATCTGAGGAGCTTGGAGTCGCCCAGAATCTCATCTCTAGACTTTGGCAACGATTTCAAGATATACGCGAGTAGACATTACAGCACAGGTCATCACCAAGTTATAACGCCGAACTTGGCCATTTATTTGGCAATTACTGCCAAAAGAAACAGACGGAACACAGCATCAGACCTGTCTCAATGGCTCTCTTCAGCCACTGGTACGACAGCTTCAAGCCATACCATGTTCAGACACTTAAGGCATATTAAGTCTTAGTGCTCGTAGACTTGTCAGATGTGTTCCACTTACTTCAACTCACTATCGCCCTCTGTTAGATTGGTGAAGAGAGCATGTATTTTGCACACCACATCAGTGGGTTAGTGCGATATTTTCCAACGGGTCCAAGTTTAACTTGAAGTCTGATTCTCGCCTGACTTTCATATGGAGAGCTTGAGATACCCGTTACTACAAACAGAATATAATTTAACGACATCATTACGGGGGTGCAGGATTGCTCGTTTGGGGAGGAGTTTCTAGAAATGACCTAATTGTTCAAATTGGAACCATGACAGCCCAAATCTTTCGGGATGTCATTTTCGAACAACATGTATGTTTGTTTCGGGTTACCATGGGCACAAAATTCGTATCTACGGATGACAACGTTCGTCCTCACCGTGCAGAATCGTAAACAAATGCCTTCGATCGGAAGATATCCACCCTTTGCCGCCCATACACAGCCTCCTCCATGTCTATCGGAACTCCGGAGAGCATTGCTTGATGAGTGGTGTAATTTTCCCTAAGATCAGATCAGTAATCTGATACTCAGCATGCCTATGCGTTGTATTGATCGCCTGAAAGACATACTATGTACTAAAATATAGTATTAACCTATGTAACAACCATGTAATTTTGCTTTTTGTAAATAGGGAAGGGGGAATTGTAACATGCTCTAAGGATTAAAAAAAATCGCAATTTTTATTAATGATTTCAAACATATAGCATCTTTTTTGCTCTTTACCTTTTGTTGAATAAATAGTCTTTAAAAATAAGTCAGATTTGTTTTGCTTCTGTCTCTTGTCTTATGGATATGAGTGTACAAGAAGTAAAAACATCATAACACATCATTTTTGTATTTCATTTTTAAATTGCCGTGTTTATTGATAGACAAACCTATAAACAAATGGTTGTACGTACATAACTGAAAAAATTTATTCAGTAATTCTAAAACATACAAATATACGGAAATTTCGAGACCAAATATTTGACATTTACATTAATTTGACTTTTCATTGAGTTGAATCCTCATTTTTTTTGTTTCAATTCGTTTTTAACTCATTATGTTTACAGATAGATAAACCTAAGGATAGACAGATATACTGACATTAGATCAAAATTTTTATTCTAAAACATACAAACTTACAGAAACTTCAAAATCAAGCAATTAGCATTTACAAAACTCTAACTTAGCATCTTGATTATACAGTAGTTAAAACTGATCTAATTTTTCATTTTTTTTTATTTCGCTTTATTTGTAAAACAATGTGTACATTCATTGATAAATTTATAGTTCGGCTATTAGGCCTTTACTCGGGATTTGTACAAACCTGTATAAATTTCTAGACCATATTTTTAATATTTATAATATTTTATCTTTGTATTTTGCTTATACAGAAAAGAATAGCCTAACTCTTCAATTTTTTTTTAGCTGTTATGAAATAAATGAGAAAAGCGAATGTCATATTGTAACTCTTTTGAATGTTTTCGACATTCTAATCTCGATTTAATGGAAATACAGACACTGCAATTTTCGAAATAAGTTTTTTCTTGCTTTGCAGATCTTGTTCAGTTACTTCTTTCTTTTTTTTACTTGCTTTGCGCAGATTCGATGCAGTGCAGCTCCTTTATTCCTCGAAATAAGAGTCCGTAACCTCAATTATGCCATTCTTTCAGCCGCTTTTCACGTGACACACATTTAAATGAAACCGTGCGTGTACTCTGACATTACCCGTAGGCGTCACAAAAGAAAAATTCGCGAGTGAAAGTTCAAAGCAGGGCAAAAAAGTCTTTGAAGACGAATTCTCAGTAAGTTCGACACAGTACGTCATTTAGTCAATTAGCCAGGTTAAAAGTTATGTGGGAAAATAAAAAAAGGATCTTATCGAACACGAATATTTACGTCATAATAAATGCTTTTAGAATTCTAAACATGTTTAATTCTGACGATTTTTTTTGAACATTGTAATACTAATACAAAGTTTCGTGAATACTTTATTCTGCATGAAAACCTTTCAGTCATAATTAAACTTGGATTCATCATCAAAATAATGGTCTAGGCTTATGAAATTTATTTTATTTCTTTACGAATTTTATGATATTCTTTACGAATTTTATTATATTCTTTGCTTATAAAAGCCTGGAAGATTAATTTTCCCAATATCGTTTAGTATTATAGAACAGAAGTCTAATTCTGAAGTAAAATGAAAATAATTCTGAATTCTAAACTAATTAATTAAAATATTCCAAATATTCTATTCTCTGTTATAATATTCCATTCTCTTAATTAAAATATTCTATAAAATAAATATTCTGAATTGATTATTAAAATATTTTATCTTAATATTCTACATTAATTAATTAACTTATAATTCTTCAAAAACAATTTTTTCTCACATAAATAAATAAAATGAATTCGAATAGTTATTATAAACCTTCCATAAAACTTAAAACGACTTCCATTAGCAGAATTTTTAAGTTTTTATTCTGAATTTCTCAATAATGGCCATTAATTTAATTTATCCTTAAAAAAATAACTAGTTTTGCAGATAAATTAATTTAGAATCATAAACAAAAACAGTTAAACGAATCCTTTTGTTTTTTATTTCGTCTTTCCTTCTTCAATATTTTTCGATGTTGAATTTGAATTCAGGATTAAAGTTTTACAAAATAACATTTTATTTTGATTCATCTGTGTTTATACAGAACAAAAATAAATAATCATTAAACGTTTAGAGGAAGCAATCGATTATTTCCAAGAAAACCCAATTTACGCCTTTTGTATTTCTCAGAAATATTCTTGGCAGTTGTCCAATTGCTCAAGACGCATTTTAAAAGGATGAAAATTCAAGCATATCACTTTTAAAAGACAATTAATTTAATTTTTATGCAGGTGAATTTGCTTTGTGCTGTTTGGAATTTTATAATTTATTAAAAACACCATCTCTTTTTTTAAAACCATCTATTTTAATTAAATCGTCTGTGATTTTAACAGATGTCTGTCTTACTTTAATGGAATCAAAACAAGATTGCGACAGCTATTTATTTCAATAGTTTCAAGTTTAAATTATGAAATAACTGTCTGAATGCCCAATAAAACGTTTTTATGTTTTTCCGTGCTTTGAAAAGCAGACGAATTTGATGACAGCTGTCTACGGATGCAACAAGAGAGTAGCTGTACGCCTGCATCACGTTTCTAGCGTATGACGTCAGCTACTTGGAATCGCAGAATGCAGGAGGAAAACGAGGTTGGATTTCCTTGCCGGGAAAAGTGAATTGTGAGAACTTTTCGCTTGTTCTTTTTCTCCTTGCTTCTAGTAAAGGGAAAAAGAAATGCTGATCAGAAAGAGATAATTTTACTTTGTCGCCCTCAAGGAACAATCCATTTTAAGAATTTGATTAATATATCAACGATGCTTTTTATTAAATTGTATTGCTTTCTTTCTTTATGCTCTTTGTAAAAGGCGAAAGAAATACTGCATAGAAAGTGATACCTTTACTTTATCTTCTTTACGATATACTCCATTTTAAGAATTGGGGTTAATTGAATATCATTTTTAAAAATTTTAATTTGTTTTGCTTCTGTTCAAACGTATTATATGTATACAAATTTATTTTCACCAAATTATATATTATATTCATCAACTTAAAAATGTCGAGAATTTTATTCTAAATATAACGCTAAATTGTAAATTACTTAGTCATGTGATGGCTTTTAATCCTAACATTATGAAGTCCTTTTTTCAATGAAATAATAAATTTCAATTAACATTTCAAATTTTTTTAACCATGTTAATTATTTAGTAGAATATTTGAGTAAGTTGAAAATAAATTCAGATTTTGTTAGTTTCATGAAACTAATAGAACTTTTTCTTTGAATATGTTTTCTACTGACCTATATAAATTTGTTAATTATTGTTGTTTGAAATGTCAGAGAAATACGCTATGCAATTATTAACACTTGGTTCTTATTCTCTTCTTTATTGTCTTGGTTCTAGGTTTCTTATTCTCTATTGATCTACATAAATTTAAAAATAATTGCTGTTTGAAGTGCCATAGAAAAACGTATTGAATTCTATTTGCTATTCAATTATTAACACTTGGTTCCTAATCTTGAATATTCAATTATATTTCTTTTGCTGTGCCTTTCCATAAATTTTATTTTAAAAAATTAAAAAATTAGGATTTTTTAAAAATTAAATTAAATTTTGATGTGAATTATTATTTATATGAATTTTATAAAATTTTTAGTAAATAATCTGAAGATCTTTATGCGTTTTATGCCTTTAAAGGTTTTTAAAGATAAATATTTTTAATTTTTTAAACTAATAATTAATTGGAATGGTGTTTTAGTTGATGATTTATTATTTTGTGACATTTTTTGTATATGTTTATGTAATATTCTTTTTCCTCCCCTTTGTATTTTTTCTTTCATTTTCTTTGTATTTTCTAGTGTCATCATGGTAAATCAATTTTTCTGTCGTGTGCATTCTTAAATGTATAAATTAATTAAATATCAATCATAAAGCAATCCGTTGAAGTGAGATCCGATGAGTGCCGATGAAATTCAATTCTACCTATGATCAATTCGCCGGAGTTTCATCAAGATAAGATGATTAAAATAAGAAATTATGTTGATGTTGAACATACCACTCTTCACTCTCAAACATCGGTTGAGTTATATAATGCACACATATAATAATTTCAAGTACATAATAAGCATATAATAGTTTCATCTTTCCTGACCAGTCACACTATTCTCAAGAAAATTTATTCTACGTATTGACAGATTTGCGTGTGCAGTTAATGTCCATTAAACAGTGATTCATAATCAAGCAATTTTGTATTGGTTGCCAATAACTGCAATAATGAATATAGATGGAACAATTATTTACGAATAAACATCGCTTTAATGTTTAAAAAACGAACTATTAGAATAAAAAAATATTTGGATAATCTTTATTAAACTTCTGATAATTATGAAAAGTCTACGTTTGTGTTCAACAAAATTCATCACTCTAAGGTCATATCCCTCAATTACGAAACTTCGTTATTTGTTGTTTATGTAATAACAGTCCAAAGTAGCTATACATTTTTGGGACATATATTTTATTCAAGAAAGTTAATGTTACTATAAAGTTTGTGTCATTTTAATTTTTAAATGGTTGCTTGTTTAGTTATTAGTTAAGAGGTTTTGAGAAAATAAATTTTCAATGGAAACGTTATAGTTTTTAGCATATTTCTTGAAATTTATTCATGGGGAAAATAATACAAGAAATCAGTTATTCACATAAAGAAAACATATTACAATTAATGATAACTCTATAGTTGTGGGCAGCTGGGAAAGACCTCATCCCAGATGACTAACATCTTCCGTAGAGCTATGCATTTTAAAACTTTTGGTATTTCTTCAAGAAATTTAACAATCTTCATTTTAAGTACTGAGTTTCATTAGGCTAAGCAATCTCATTGGAGTTTAAATCTAAATTATTTTCTCTAAATCAATGATATGCAAATATGAGAAATTTGTAGGCAGATAATTTAAAATAGATTCTTTCCATATTATCAATTTTAATTATTACTGAAATACAGAAACCATTAATTGCCTATAAATTGCTGCTTACTGTAAGAATTTCTTGACTTTAGAAAGTAAAAGATGTTTTTCCAAAGTTTTTACTACGCATACTCAGTGAAAGGATTGTTGTCGACAATAAGTTTGCTGGCGAAATTGTGCTAAAATTTTTAGTTTTAGAAACCATAAAGCAACTTTTAAAATTAATATCTGTTTGTCTGTCTGCCTTAGAGCAACTTTACGCGAAAAAGTAAAAAGCAATAAGTGTGGAATTGGGTATGCTACCTTCATACAAAAATTGTAGATTCCCATGAAATTGAGAACGAGACCTATTTTGAAGTGGAGGAGGAATTTGACTATTTGTACATCTGTCTTCATATAAATACTAAAACCCAGAAACATATCAAATTATACTTAAAAAGTTGACATATTTTATTAGTATACTTACAGATGTATATCATATTTTTATGCCATATCGACCAAAGGATTTACTGTATCTCTTTTCATGAGTATGTCGACTCATTTTCTTAAAGCCCAATTACTTAAATATAGGAAATATTTAGCTAAATACATAATCTATTTCATTTTATCACTAGAAGTGTAGGTTTTTAGCAAATTTTGAATAATTTCTTCCAGAGAGTACTGATTATTAACACATCTTTTATTGTATATGTGAAAGTAATCACTCAAAAAACAAATTGGATGAATGAATTTTAGTATATGTTATCGACATAACATAGCATTACGAAATTCTTTGCTCCCCCTCTCCGCCTATATATCTAACAAGTTTGATGAGCACAAGTTGGAAGAAAAAAAAAGAAAAAAAATTCAAAAGAAAGAAAGAGGCGAGAAAGCATACCAGGATCTCCAGAGAGAATCCTATCGGTGTCAAATCCTACAAGTCTGTATTCAATTTTAGGCGAAGTAATAACTAAACAGAGGAGATAAGAACACTTAACTATACTATAAGTCGAACTTACTATATAATAAGGTTCATAAGGTGACAATAAGTTGAACTTACAGAGAAATGAGATTACAAACTGAAACGGAAAAAATTGATAAATTAAATCGTGAAAATTTGTATGAAATGTACAAACTTATAAATAAACATTTTAGAGTCAGAAATCTGTAGTCTTCATTTGGGTCCTGTAGGTTTGGAATTGAAAGCAGAATTAAAGATTCCAACCCATTCATTCCTAGTAAGATCATTTGTATTTAGTGCCTTGTATTAGTTAGTTCTTCTACATGGATTAATTGTAATGTTTTTGTTGTATCGATGTTTCCTTTAAAATTTTTACATTTGTGCTCCCTAATTTTGCATGTGTATATTGATACTCTCTGCTGTTATAACTTAATATGTAGTTTGCTTTATTTCAATTGCCGATTTCAATTTCTTACCATTTGCTTGGCGCAGTGTGGCCAAATAAGGCTTTTGCACCAGAAAAATCTCAATCAACCAACCAACCTAGTAAAATTACTGACTAAAAATGCATAATACTACGGAGCTAAATATAAAACACTTCATTTTGTGAAAATATATGATAATTAAACACTTTTATTTTAATTTTTGACTAAATTTCAGTTTTTAAGATGTATTTTTTTGTAACATTTTTTTTACCTATTGAACATCCTTTTTAAAGATTTAAGTTCTATTCTATTATTTCATAAAAACCTATCATATTTTACTGATATGTTTTTATTTTGTTCTATTATATGAGAATTTTATGATTATGGTTTGTCAGAATTATATTCCGATCTGCACAGCGATATGTATTTTATACATTAAGTATAGAATAACCAAGTAATAAATATGTTTATCAACAACTTCCCTAGTTTCACCTGCTGATACTGTCAACAAACGACATGTATGATTCCTGATAGATCCTGTGTTACGCCTCATTTTCTCTAGAAAGATTCTTTGACAGGCGTTAATTTCCGTTGTGCCAGCTAAAAAGGCTACGGCATTGTCAGTTCCGGCTTCCAATTTTAAGAAAATTGTTTTTCCCAAAGTCATTGTCTCTTTGGGAGAAGATAATGATTCTCCGTACATGGAGCATGGAAATCTGAAAATTATTAACAGCAATTTTACTGATAACACTCTTTAAAATGTTGTTTTATTTCATTTAAAAAAGACTTTATGTGAAATAAAGTTTTATTTCATATACTATAACAATCGTAAAAATTTATATGAATTTTTGAATTGAAGTTCTTAAAAATACTTTGCAATAAATAAATTGACGATATTATTCACAGTTTTATGAATTTATTTTTATAATAACAAGTAAAAGTTTTTTTGCTTTATCGAACACGAAATATAAAAAAGAGAAATTACTGTTGATTGATATTATTTAGAAATTTATTTTTAAGAAAGTATATAAAAAGTGTAACATTCAATTTCTGTCTCAATTAGTTTAAGCCCTTAATTAAGTACTTAAATCAGGGGTGTGGTTTCCCTAAATTTTTCTCGTAAAATTTCTTATGTAATTGTAATATATTATAGCATTTCTTGATTACACAATAATTTATCTGATAGTGAAGGTTGTTGCCTGGATGAAATGACTTGAAGACGTAAGTTGTCTTTTTATGTGGTTTATTAGTTAGCATCGAAAATAAACGGCACATGATTACGCCATAGTATAGCCTGCATAGAGAACTACACATAAAAATTCTGGGGAGAGAGCCGAGATCACACTCCCCCCCCCCTAATACCTGAGACAAGTTCGTTCCTGCCGGAAAAAAATATATATACTATCAACAGTGAATAAACCACCTGGTGTGTACATGATTGGCAGCTGGCTCCGCCCAAGAAGACCACGTGGTTAACTGAATCCTTAACAGGACTCAAACTTTCAACTTCTAACTTAAAATACTATATATAAAACTGAAATGCAACAGATACAATATATTAGCCTTTGGAGGGAATTTAGCACTTTTCCTGAACCTATAGAGTGATCTTTGAAAAGTTTTTGCGACATACCCCTGACAAATAAGTTAATAGCATCTGAAAATCGAATTCGTGTTGTAGAAGAATTTTGCCAAACCGATTAAAGCACAAAACTACATTTGCAGTCACAATATTCCATATCAAATTTGACGAATGTAAGTCACTGCATTTTGGAATTGCAACATTTATATGTTTCTGAAAGTACAGAGCAACAGATGGCCAGTCGCCCATTAAATTTTGCTGATAATATGGTAGGAGTCTATACCAGGGGTTCTCAAAAGGTGGGTGGCGACCCCTCTGGGGGTCGCGAGGTGTTTAAGAAAAGTTCAAAGAAAATTTATTTATTGTTTAGTTTTCATTAAAAAAGAGTACACATAAAGCTTTTAATACACATACAAGTTGGTTTTTGTGTTCCATTAATTAATGGGATACATGAGCTTGTTTGGATTTAACCAATTTTTTAATGTCTAGAATGAGCTTTGTAACATACAAAACAATGTCATTATCCAATGTCAAACGATTTCCTTGATTTTGTTTTTAAATTTATCATTATGGAGAATCCTATTGTTCCCAGTTGTAATATGTAGAAAATGGCATCAAAGTTTTTAATGCTGTTGTGGACAGTTCTGGGTATTCCTTTTTAATACGTATCCAAAATTTGTCGACATAAGCTTTGTTAAAAGATACTTTAGCTGACTGATCACTTGAAATCTCTATCAGCTGATCATGATGACGTACACTTAGCTTAATTTTTGTTACGGCTTGCTCATTGAACGGATTGACTATCCACACAACCCCACTCATATCCTTAACTGGAATGTAATCTGTAAACTGTTCCATCAAAGTTTCGAGATGGGATGATACTTTTAATGAAAAAGATGAAGTGTCAAGGGATATGGCGGCAATACCCGACTAGTACTTTACAAACTCTTGAGTACGTGTAAAATTTTCAAAATCCCTGACTAAACTTGTAAACTAAAACCGTTGTAAACTTTAGACAGAGTAAACACTTTGGGGGATTGCCAAAATACTTCGTCTAAAAAGGGGGTCGCAATGTCTAAAAGTTTGAGAATCCCTGGTCTGTACTATAGATATAAAATATGTGTATCCGATTTTATATATCTAGCTAGCTCTTCACTTTTTCGTCATCTTAACTTATATTTGAACAGATGGACAGACCGATTTCCTGTGAACAGATTTTATTCAAAATTTGATAAAATGTTTTGATCGTGTGCCAAATTTCCTTCATCCAACTCAAAGTGTTTTCTTTAGTTATCTATTTTACACACAGACAGGTGGATATTTTCAAGAAATGCGCTGTATACCTTCTTTATAAAGGTATACAGCGCATTTCTTGAAAGCGCTGAAGGTATAAAACGTATAGATTCGTCAGAATCTTGAATTCGAATTTTTTGACGATTGCTATACTTTCTCTATACTACGTATTCGAGACTGTAAAAAGAAAGAAAAAAAAGACGAAAGTGTTTATTATTTTTTTACTGTCTCATATACGTCTCTTTTACTGTCTCGTTTTGCTCCCCAGAAACAATCGATAGATCGGATTTCTAGACAGAGGGTCTATTAAATCAGATTTATTTATCCAAAGGAAGATTGTTGAAAATCACGAAGATGTAGTTCAGTTTAATTATATTAATGTCCCGTTGTAAAGTAACACTAGGATTATTTATTAGGATGAATCTCGTAATTTTGAACCATGGACAGATGACGTGGACGACACTCGAGCTATAGCCTCCCTGTCTCCACCACACCAGTGGAGGGATGTTTGACTCTGACGGGTTGAACATGCCATAGACCCTCCTTACACGACGGTTTGTAGGTGTTATAGGATCTCGAATCTGAAACCCTACGCCTCGCAAACCGAAACCTCACCACTTAGCGACCACGGCCCCTTAAATCACGCAGAAGGATTATATAATCTTTATTAAAAACGGTTCCATCATATAAACATGATTCACTGATGTTATTAAATCGTTCACAAAAATTTTGTTTCTTTAATAAGCCTGCTTCTTGATTCATTAGATCACATATAAAAGTTAGAAAAAAAACCTTTATGAAAATCAGCAAAGTATGTTACATTCAAAAGGTTAAAAATTAACTTACTGGGCATCTTCACATGGAAGTTCACTTTTCATCAAGTATCACAATTGGTAGGAAAAAACTACATGAAAATATCCGCAATGGGAGTCAATATATAAAGTTTTAAGCCGATTAGAATTCTTTACATTTTTACAGAATCACATTTCTCACAACTGTGTTTAGAGTTTGGTGTTTTATTGGCTAAACTGGACTACATGAATTTAAATAATACAAAAATAAGCTGCTTAAAAATGCAAGAAAGGCTTATACTAATTAAAAAAATTGGAATTCTTTTTGAAAAAAGAAAAAACTCGCCTTTATTCCAACAAATTCACCTACTGGATCCAAGCCAAAAAATACGAAGTCATAACTTTCAACGTCTATTAATGTTATCAAATGTTAGCTCTTAATGTTAATTAACTGCTAACAATTTGAAAAAAAATAATTTCTTTTTTATGAAGTTAATTTCTAAATATTTTTCTCTCCCCTTTTCTAATAAATTAAAAATTTTATAAGTTCATAAATTTTAAAATAAACAAAATTTTGAATTGATATTAAAACTTTTGAGATTTAAAGGGAATTAAATAAAATTTAATTTGAATTCCTTCTTAATAAACTGACGATACGAAAGATTATTTTTTTATAATTAACCAACTACAAGAAGAAATTGTAATTGCAATTCTTACAAATTTCAAAAAAAAAAAAAAAAATTGGAAATAATTAATAAACGTTATATATGTATATTTAAAAAATAGCGTTGGCAACACATTTCGTGTTCTTCGCAAGTCAGACTGAACTGGTATTTTCAGGTCTAACGGAAACGAATTAAATAGAAAATAAATCTAGCTATCAAAACCATACAGCTTAGTTTAGTTCGGAAGCACCCCCGTCAATGTCAAGTAAAAAAAACACTGCGCAACTCTTCAATTTTTAAAAAAATTACTCTGATTGGTTCCGTCACACAGAATAATAAATCATAAAAAGGACAACAAAAATCATTCATCTGCAAAGAATCGAATTTCCCGTACTCAGTTCATGGAAATGAAAGATGACTCGGAACTAGTTTCGTTTTGACAATTTGTTCTTCCTCAGTCACCGAGAACTGGTTCTATCCGGTCCACGATTACATCACGTGCTACTTAAACAGGCTATTTCCTACCGCTTTGAACTTCCCAGCTGCTTTCGAAATGAGTGAGTGGTTGGTTGGTTTGTAACGGTTGAAAGGAAATGCACAAACAAACGAAATCCGCCATTATTCCGAAGAACACGGACATTCGAGATCTTAGAATTTTCTGTTGGATAAGAAATTACATATGAGGCAGCAAATGAAATTTTAGACAAAAAACAACAAAATTATGAAACAAATATATTTTCGATTTTTTTTATTTTTCGTTTATTTATTTGTCATTCTTATTTTTTGAACTCTGAAGGCTGAAGCAAGTAGCCTGTAAGCCTATTTTTTTCTACTTTATCCCACAAGTGAAATTTTGTGTTTATTTCCTATTATAGTGAAGAACACTATACCAAGCATGTATTTTGGGAAAATATTTGTTCTTTCTGAGGGATTTTGTCCAACACTTTAAATAATCTGAAATTTGGATGTAAAGTTCAAATGTCATTTTTTTTTTGTTTCACTTATTGTCGTTGTGAGATATGATCATATACAGGTTTGGTTTAATGGAATTTATTGGCCCAAAAACCTTTTTTGATTAAATGGCGCCAATCATATGATGAGATTTTATTTTATCTTAAAAGTTTGTTTCTAAATTGCCTCATCTTCTCGGACCTGTCAACCTGTAAAATCTACTAAATTTGATAGCATTGTAAAACACAATCTAAAAGTTATTTAAGAATCAAATCAAGAAGTAAAAGTCAATCCTTTTTAAAAAAGGTAAAAAGATGGGGATGGGGAACTTTATGAAGAATGTCTTAATTTGAAGTGGGCAGAATGAAATTAACAAATGCGCTCATTGTTAAATTGAAAACACTCTATTAAGATGTGATGAACCATCATAGGACACTGACATTCTGTTCATGGGGGGGGGGAGAAATCTCCCAAAAGCAAATGTTTATGTGTAGAGCTGTGTGTGGTCAACTCTTAATCTGGTAAGAATTGTGTCAAGTTTTCTATTAGGCAACAAGACCAACAGACGATTAGATGTTTTGTTGTTTCAAGTTTATTTACCTCTGCAAGATCCCACTGGTTTGCCATTTTGTATGCAGAGTGGTTTACCGTGATTTTTTAGGTTTTTTAATGGAATAGAAGATTTTAATATAATGGTAGCTACTTATTTCCTGGTGTACCAACGGTTTGGTATACACAATTTTCATAAACATGCGGACAAACAGATAATTTGCTCATAAATGAATTCGATAATGTATTTTCCTCTAGGCTCATGCTTAGAACCGTTTGGCTGATGACAGTTGCCTCAATTTAAAAGATGTCATCAGCCTAATGGCCAAATATATAAATTTTTAAAAATTACATATTTTATGAAATAAAAAATATTCAAAAAGTACTTTAAGATAACATTAACAAATATTAGAATAATACTTTGCCACATTTAATTTATTCAAATCCTATCGGTTTCATTATGTACATGTAATTATTAAAGTATTTTTAAATACGAGGCGTGAACTTAAATAATATCGTGTTCAAGTAAAGATATTGCGCGATGATGCATCATAATATGGATTTTTTTTAATGAATTAGTCAATATATTATCAAATTTTAATTTTAAACTTCTTTATTGGTAATAAGGCAATCCTTATACGCCACAAAGCACAGTACAAGGCTTACTGAAGCAAGTAAAAACAACTACATCCATAAATAAAAATAAAGATAAAAACAATAAGGTAAAAAAACAAAGCATAAGGACAAAACAAGGCATTAAAAACTGAAGCGGCAAAGTCAATAAATTTACAGAATGAGAAAAAAGCCATTTTATGGTCGACCAAAACATGAAGTGGAGGTGGGAACTTAATATTACAGTAAAATCCCTTCTCCCTTCAATAAGTCTCGAGCAGTCGAAAAGCAAGTGTTCGACATTTTCAGTGTCCGATAATCCAAATTTCTTGAGATAGTAATTGAAAGTGGTTCAGAGGCGATTGTCCTCCGTTCCAGGTCTAAATTACCATCTGTGGATGAATGAATGAAATGTATGAATGAAGTCCGCCCCGTAAAAAGGGTTTGTGACTTGTGTGTGTAGTTAAGTCGTACTCATGGCCCCTTGTTGGCGTTACTGAAAAACAAGAGACGCTCTTTCGGCTTAAATCGCTGACAGGCCTGTCAGAGGGCTTGTAAAGTGCCATAAATAGCAACAAACAACACTTCCATCTGGTGCATTTCTTCGAAAATTTGATAAATATTTACTAATGTTGTTGTAAAGACTATTGTTGGAATTTCACCCATCTTTCTATTTGCGCTTTTTGACTTAATGTTTTCATATATACTAGGATAAAATTTGGATATATATACAACGATGAAATTTGGTATATATATTTCAAACGAGATTTGTTCGTGTCTATCAAATTTTATTGAAGGTGGTCTGTCTGTCCAGTATATCGAATACAACTGGACTAGATAATTACAAAAAAGGAAGATCTAGAGAGATGAAATTTGATACATAGATTTAGCATCTAAAATGTAGATTCTTATCTAATTTTTAACGAAATATATCAAAGGATTAACAGATTTCGTTGATCTTATTGGTTAGTCTGTACTTTCACTTGCATGTAAACAGAATAATTCACAAACACAATAACTTAAACCAATAAAATTGGATGTGTGATCTTTTGTCCACAACTATACTCCGTGTCAAATTTTGGTCCTAATCAGTCAAAAACGATACTGTCGCAAAATTGTAGAAAAGCTAAGTTCAAGCCAACGATCGACATTTCGTAGCCATTTTTCGCCAATATCATGCAAATCATTCGCGACCTTACCAAAAGCCTACAACGTTAATCCGCGTTTCCATGGTTCGTAGTCTTAACGGATAGTAAATTTGTCATCTGATTCACTGTAGGACCCCTTGTGGCAGTTGAATGTTAAAGATCGAACTCGCGAAGCTAGATTCCTTAGCCGCGTAACATAACCACTAGATCAAAGTGATCGTCCGTTTCTACAGGTTGTTAACTGGCTTATGGAGCTAGTGCCACAATACTTCCCCGCGATAAAATCGTTTGTCTCTCCACCGACTCACTGCTGGGGGTGAACTATTGTACTAGCTTCATAAACCAATTAACAGGCTCCGTACTTGAGAGGTCACTTTTGTCTAATGGTTAAGTTACGCGGTTACGGAACCTGGTTTCGCTGGTTCGATCCTTGACTGCCAATCTCCTCTCAATCGAACCTGTGAACATCGGTTGAGATCTTTTCGAAAACTGCCGGTAAGATAAACAAAGAGTCCCGGATAACAATAAATGAATGAGAAAAGAGCATGATGCGTCAAATGCAAGGCACAAATTGGCCATGGAAGCACGGGGCTTTATGCAGGGGTGGAGGAGGAGAATAATGTCTGAAAGTAAGATTCGACGCGACCATTCCAATTGTTTTTATCTTGACTTTAGGTAATTGTACTTCCAATTTTAAATTTAAAAAAAAAATTATTTATATTTAAATACTTTTGTTAAATTGATAATTAATAAGTCAATTAGGATACTAAAAACTAATTAAATTATTTTATTAAAAATGCTTTCTATAAATATGCATAATTAACACAAATTTTCCAATATATTAAGATTTAACTAAGACATATAAAAGCATCAGAAATTTGACCATTGGACCCTACTAATAAATTATATTAATAACAATAATAAAAAGATTAAAAATTAGATGAAATTTTCATTTATTTCATTCGTACCATCAACATGTAATTTGATATGGCAAGGATCTAAGAGCATGAAATTCTTACTTATACGTCATATGACCAAAATTTAATATTACGAGGATATCCAAACATAACCATATATAATTTTTAAATGAGACCTTGATTTAATTAGGCTAAAGTCATGTGTTAATTCAACCTAAATAATTTAAATAAAAAATTCTTACGACATGAGGTAAAAAATGAATAAACATGAGGTAAAAAATGAATTTGTAATTTAAAAGAAGAATGCTGGGAATTTTCTTAAAAGATAATAACCACTTGTCGGTGAATCGTCATTATCCAAAGGCACAAATTACTCTGATTCCATTTACATAAGAGATGGTTGGATTTATTTTCTTCTGGAAGTCGCTTCGTTTTTTTCTCACGTTTAATTTATAATTAAAGAGAGGCACTTTGAAAATTTGGAACTCTTTCGTGATGCGCACTTTCCGGAGATAATTAGGGGTGTTTGCAAATTCCGTCGTCAAAACTCGTCTGCCGGTGCCAGACCAGTGGGAAAGGCTGCGGGGAGGTATTCTTGGCCTCCTCTTCGGAGGTTAATTACCTCCGAGAGGGAAGAACAATATCCAACTGCGCCATTGTTTCCTTGGCGACTCACCAAGACCAAAAATGTCTGCCCTTCGATTGGCGTCCTGAATGGAAGCGCGGAGATGAAACAAAGTGACGGTAACCGCAACGGTACTTTATTTACGGAGTTCTTTCTGATTTTTATAAACACATTATTGTTCCTCGACATCGAATGTCACTTTGTGTGTGTGTGTTTTATCAGTACAGTAATTGTCAAAAATTCGAATTCTAGCTTCTAAAGGATCTCAAAATTTAGAAGTTATTGAGTTTGAAAAACACGTTTTCGACATTATGTTTGTTTATCAGTGTGACAAAAATAACTCATAAAACGTTTTGAGCTAGACAGATGAAACTTTGTATATGGCTTATACACAAAATTTGTAGATTTCTATTAAATTTTGAATAAAATTCGTTCAGACAAAGCCCATCTATTCACAATAACTACAAAATGAACACAATAATGCAAAATGAAAAGAATGAATGAATAACATTTTCCATTATTCAAAATCTATAGGGCAGACATCTACCAAACTTTGTAACAAATCCGAGTTCAGGTTAACTATCTATCTGTTTGTATATTTAGAAATAGGTAAACAAGATAATTAAAAAAAAGCAATAACTTACAAATATATAAAATTTTGTTTGACGCAGCTGCAATTTTGTGCTAAATTTTTGTTTCAATCTGATATCTAAAACACAAATTCGATTTTCGGATACTTTCATTTGCATTCCATGTATTAAATGCGAAATAGCTCGCCAAGTATCGCACCATAGACTCGTTAAGTTTACGGAATAGGTTAACATTTCGTAATTGTTGCAACCAGTACAGTGTAAGGCATTCTATGTTTTACCCAAGTTAAGAAATTTTTGGGGAGGATGGGGATTCATTAAAAAATATGCTAGAAACTATTGGAGAGATCCCACCTAACTGATTATTCATCAGTTTAAGAAATATCTAAGTAAGAAGAAATGTTATCGCCGAAATATTCAACCTCGAGATATTGAGGAATCACCTAGTTTTAGCATTCCCCTTTCGTATTTCTGCAAAATACGGTTCATTTAATACCAAATTTCATAATGAAAAGTTTCAAATAAGCAACTATACTTCTTTTTTTTGACAGAGTTATTACAAAACCAAATGCAGATTAAAATTGCAAGTTAATTGAACACAAGCTATTTCAAAATTTTAGCCTACTCTATTTTAGAATGATCGTACTCATATATTCAGGGACAGAAGATGGGTGATCCCCTTGACAGATTGGTCCAAAATCCGAAATGTATCTACAGGAAGACTTTATGCCAAATTTCATCCATGAAGTTTATTATATTTTTGAGTTACCGAATGTACGGACAGACAAGTGTCATTCTAAATGAGATTTGTTTTCGGGCCCAGAGAAGTATACGATACAGATATTTCTAAATCTCATGGTCTACTTTTTTATGATTATGAAATTTCCTTTTTGAACAGTCGTCCACCGAAAAGTGAAAAAAAATTAATTTATTTATAGAACTAATCTCTTTTATAATAAGAAGATGATATTTTGTTCCTTATACATGTCCAATCGTTTTAGTTTATTGTGATCAAGTTGCGTTGTTTCATTCTATTAAAATGTTTACACGCATGCTTCTAAAATGGAATCTTCTGCTTTTCAGTATTTGAACATTTACTTTTGATTATAATAATTTTTTTGAAAAATTTAATTTTTTTATGCTTTTCAACACATTTATAGTATGGATAATTGATTTATTAAACACTAGCCGCCTTTGGCGACCAGTCGGTTCGCCAGTATTAATGCTCGGTAAAATTTTCATATTATATTTTATGTACTAGCTGTGTCTCATAACAGGTTTTTCACCAAAATATTTTTACACCAAACAAATTTTGATAGTCATATAATTCATTTATAGTATTATTTTCTTCAGATGTTCTGCTCATTGTACTACTCATCTTTCTCTTTCTATTTTTTTCTTCCTGCCCAGACTTTATTTTGAGCAGGCATAAATTAAATATCCATGCAGACTATTAATAAAAGCAACTATTTTCTTTCTTTTTTACACATCCCGTTATCTATAAATGAAAACCAACTGACTTCGCGTATTTCTTTCTAAACAAATCATAATTTATTACTTCCTGCTATTTTACTCAGTTGGTGTGGGGGAAGGAAATGAAGATTTTTGGCGGGAAAGTAAGAAAAGTGTCGTTTTAACTATTTTCCTCGCAGTTTCTTCATTTTTTCTCTCCATAAGAGCCATCCTCGTGTCTTAACAAAAATTTTAAAAAAAGAATCAGCCGAATCGGTCGAGCCGTTCTCTAGTTTTGCGCTTAGCAACGCATTTCGAGTTGCATTTTTATTAATATAGATTATGAATTTATTTACTGTCAAAACAACAAATGATAATGAATAAGTCACAGCGCTTTAAAACATCCCACTAATTTTTAAAAGGAAATTATTACAGGTAATAAGTAAATGGTTTGGTTTGTTTAACAATCTTTCAGAGTCAGCATTCTTTCGAAACTAAAATTAAGAAATCATCATTAAACGAAATCACAAAAGACGATATTTACCCCAAAATTGATGACATGGCGGATTTGTTATTGTCCTTATTCGCGTGGACTC
>JAOUZG010017696.1:67924-83608 GCA_026289955.1 Argiope argentata | reverse complement strand
TTATGAATCTCTATATTCTCTGTAATTCTTACGAAAATTATAGGCTCAAAATCTGATAATTCTATAATTATTATAAATCTCTATAACTCTTACGAAAATTTTAATAGAAATTTTATTCAATCTGTTGACTGAGCTTTGATTTAATGTTCAGAAGTACGAAAATGATGGATTTCTTGTCGATTTTCTTCTACTATTTTACTAAAATATCACCAAATATTTTTACAGTTCATAGAGTCATGTTAGTTGACAGATAGACTGACGCTATTCTACAAATGTCTCTTTGCTAAATTCAGCGATGCTCAAAACGCGAAATTAATCAAACTATTGAAGTTGAATGTTTTAAAAAATTGATTAGAAAAGGTTGGAACAAAAATCCCATGGGAAAATAGTGGAGGGGGTATGTGTTTGATGCAAATGAGAATATAAAGGTGGGATGGAAGGAACAGCACTTTGCTTGCTTTATCATCATGTTTAAAGTTTCTTTTTAAAACTGTGTTCACTCTCATGGAAACAGGTCTGTAGAGGAAAGTATCGATTGTTTTATAAATGACGTATAGCTAGCATTGTAATTATTCAACTCACAAGCTGATACACTCGACGTTGTTAGGTGTTAAATTCTTTCCGCTTATAACTTTTCAAACATAAAAATTACTTTTATAGAAAATTATTTAAGATATAAAATTCTCTTATGATCCGAAACTTTTTTTAATTAAAATTAAATCAGACAATTTTTTAAACCCAGGTTGTCATCGTTTGAGTGATCGACTTAAGCTTAATTTTAAGCCTGATTCAATAATGACTTTAAGAGCAGTAAAAGTAGTCTCAAAAGAGTATCAAAATAAAAGAGAAATATTTTAAATGTTAATGACAAGGAAATTATGAGTGTATAAAAAGAGAAAAATTTTACTCAATATCTAATGAACTGAATAATAAATGATTTTTTTTTATATTTTGAAAGGTTGATGACATTATTTCTCATGTCTTTTCTCAACTTTTAGAGGTATTTCAAGCACGTTTCGTAGCAATGTTTTTTTTATTTTTATACCAAAGTTCAAAGTTTTATACCAATGTCAATTTCGTAAATTAAAACCTATGTTCTTTCAACAAATGTTTGATCTCCCCTTTTTCAACCAATATGAAAATTGTGAAAAAAGAAATCGATTTTTTTTCAAAGCAGAATTTTCCCATTGTTTTTATATACACATTGTTCTTTTTTACTAGCGTTTTTTTCTTTAAATTTCGTGATTTGCAAGTTGTTAGGTACAGTAGACAACGGCTGATGTTATCGTAAATCATCAAATAAAAAAAAAGACAAATAAAAAATATTTCATAATCCTTCTATGAATTTTGATGATGGTAATTAATTTTTTTACTTATTCTATTTTTAGAGCTCATGATTGTAAAAAACAGCAGGACAATCAGGTTCTTACGCGAAAGTGAATACAGAAGCGTTGCAAGAAGCCCGTTTCCAATTTCTAGTTTTGCTAACACTATGAAGTAATTGAATAATTCTTTCTAAAGAATCGTTTATTCAATTCATCCTTGTATTCCCTAAGTTGCCATTCATTGGTGGGTTGAATTTGTTTGATTCTCGGCGACCGATTTATGTTCCCTCTGCGCAGAGGTGGATATTAGTAGCATTTGATAGCGTTCATTATGATAAATTAAACTTCTCATTAGTTAATGTTTTAACAATTTGTATTGATTGATTTTTCTATTTGAGCTAATCTGTAAAATAAATTTGCTTTAATTATTTAACATGATGTACGACTGCACAATTTTTACATTTGTAATTCATCGTTTATGCAGTCTCAGGATATTTATAAATACTGTAACAACTAAGCCTAATGTTTTGAAACTGAACAATCATACTTCACAAAACTTAATATTATAATAGTTTCGTTTCACATAATGAGAGAATGCTTATCACTTTTTTATTGCCTGCAATAAATTTGTCTGTGAACAAAAAGTTTTATTTATTCTATCTGTAAAAGTGAAAACTGAAATTTCGTGAACTAAACATTGTGTCGATATAAATAATTTCAGCGTATATGATAAATTTGCGTAAATTTTTTACGAACTAATAAATGTGCGGATGAATTGTGAACTTTTGATTAGACTTTGTTGGCAAACTCAAACTGTCGTTAAAAAGCTTTAATATCCCGGGGGGAGGGAAGATAACCTAGTCGGTAGGGCGTTGGATTCGCATCCCTTGAACTTCGATTCAAACCCGCCAACCGAAGACTCTTCGTGCGTCTGTGCCGTCTGGCTCACGTTAAATCTATGGTGGTTGCAAAGTTCTCCATGAAGAGAGTAATACTAATAGGTGTAAGGGGTCAGAAGTGATTTTTCTTTGTTCCATACCTAAATTACGATCTGTGGCTGAATAAATGAAATGCATAAATGAAATTCGCCCCATAAAAAGGATTTGCGACGTGTGTGAGCTAGAAGTCAGACTTTTGCCCTCTGGCGTTCAGGGATCAATACCCTCAGAAGCTACTACACCCGTCCTTCCGTTGTAAGCGGAACACTAGAACAACAACAATAATACCTAGCTGTAGTGGTCCCCCCAATACTTTTACTTCTAATAAATTTTGCCATGCCAGAGAATGTCTTTCGTGACATTGATGTACAATAGTTACAAAATAATAACTTTTGACTTGAATTTAGCATTTTTAAACGAGTTATTTGTCGATTAATTTCTGCCATGCAGTTAATAGTATCCAGAAATTGAATTGTGTTTTAGATTTCTGTTTATCAACCAAATGATACCAAAATTTGAAACAAAACTGCATTAACAGCCACAAAATCACATACCAAATTACATGTATTTAGGTTAGGTGCATGTTTTGATCTATCGCATTTATAAGATTCTGAATGTACAGACGATTTGAAAATTAACTTTTTGTTAGATTTGGCTCCAAACTTGATGTATGTCTATACTATAGATGTGAAATCTGTGCGCCGAATGTTATCTATCGAGCTATTAGTTTTGTAGCTATCGAGTTAACTTCTATTCGAACAACCTGACGGACGAACCTCTACTGAGCAGATATTACTGAAAATTTGATAAATTTCAGCAGACTTAATATAAAGTCAGTATACAAAATTTCAATTGTGCAGCTCAAAGCATTTTTCAGTTATCTTTGCAATGGACAGTCATATTCTGAAAATGTGTTTTTCGAGCTCAGAGATGAGGAGATTCGTGAAAATCTCTAGAAAGGCTGTGTCGATTACTTTACTTTCTCTATATTACATATACAAGAATGTAAAAAAAAATGCTTCAACCCTCTATGGGCCCGTGTAACTTTCAGGTTAATTTTAATTTATTGACATTTTACAAAATAATTATAGCTTTTTTCATGAGATGGCACAGAAATCTTAACTCTATGACGTTGCAAACACAACCAATACTAGTATTCATGACCATTGCTAGGCTCATCAACCCGAAATAGCGAAATAATTGCCGTGAAAACTGTTGGCAGTAAAACTACGCGAAACCATTTGGTACAATTGAAATTATTGGTGCTTTTGCCTGTGATTACCAATGTTTATCATGCATGTACATTTATGCCTTACACCAAATGTAAATGGTTTTATGGACTTTCACATATGAGCTATTGTGCACAGAAGTGCAAATTTTATAGGCCGGTGTGACTTGAAAGTCACATAATGATTATAAAGAAATAAAATAATTTAAACACAAAAATTTGTTTTCATTTGCATATATAGGTTTATAATTTCTGATTTTTCGTTCCCACAATTTTTTTTAAAGTTAAAATTAAAATTCCGCCCATAGAGCGTTAATATAACAAATGTGATAGCAAAAGATTGATTTTATTTGTTGAAAAGTCAACCAATAGTTTTTATGATACATCAAGCTGTTCTTTATTAGATAATAATTGTATGCGCAGAAATTAATAAATGCAGATGCAATTATTAATTTCCCTTTTCAATGCTGGAGATAATCGAGATTTCTCCATATTCATAGATTTGGATGAGAACGTATTAAAATGAAGTTACTTAATACATTAAGACAAATGCGATTGCATTATTTCAGTTCTCAGAACGGAATTATTCCTTGTTCAGACGTCCATTCTCGAGTCCTTGAGGAAACTGTCTAACATCCTTTCCCGCAACAATAAACAAATAGTACTAAAATCTTATTTTTATTAACCAACTGAAACCAAAATTCGGTATAAAACTGTGCTTGTAGTCACAACATCACACACCAAGTTTCATGAATTTACGTGTCTGCGTTTTTTGAATTATCGCATTTAGTTGTATCTGAAAATACAGACCGATAGATAATCAAACATTTGTTGGATTTGGCTCAAAACTTGACAGGTGTCCACAGTAAAGACATTAAATATGTTTCCGAATCGTATCTATCGACTCATTTGTAGCATTTTGTTAACTTCTATTCGAACAACCTGACAGATGAGCTTTCTCAAAATAGATTTCATTCAAAATTTGATAAAATTCTGCATATTTGGAGTAAAGTACGTATATCAATTTTTAACCACTAGAGAGCTAAGCTTTTATGAATTATTTTTGTCACAGACTCTCCTAAAAAGTGTCTTTTGAACTCATGGATGTCTAAAACGAGAAAATTCTTCATACTAAAAATTAAAAAATGGATATTTTAATTTGAAAAAATGAAAGCAAACGATCGATTTTATTTGTTGAAAAGTCAACCAATAATCTGCATAATTTTATCTAATCTTTATTAGATAATAATCGTATCCGCAGAACATGCACATGCAATTATTAATTTCCCTTTTCAATTCTGGAGATAATCGGGAGTTCTTTATATTCATAGATTTGGTTTAGAACGTATTAAAATGAAGTTACTTGAAACAAAAGCTGTGCGATTGC
Source organism: Argiope argentata (assembly GCA_026289955.1). Taxonomy (NCBI): domain Eukaryota; kingdom Metazoa; phylum Arthropoda; class Arachnida; order Araneae; family Araneidae; genus Argiope; species Argiope argentata. The sequence continues at coordinate 78,730 of JAOUZG010017696.1, read as the reverse complement.
ATTACTTCACGTCTCAAAACGGAATTATTCCTTTCCATTGGCGAGTCCTTGAGGAAAGCGTCTCACATCCTTTCCCGCAACAACAAACGAATAGTACTAAAATCCTTATCGGAAATAATTCCGAGTAGTCGGATGCAATGCTGTGTCGAAAAGAAAGCAACCGTCTTATCTTTTCGAACGCCATTGAACTCGGCCATAAATTTCCCAAACAAACAATGCAGTTTCCACCTTTTCGATTGTTGTTGTATGGGTTCAGGTTGACTTTCAGTTTGTTTGCTGGAAAAAAAATTGTCAGCTGGGGTTACGTGAGAACGTTCTTTTTTTTCTTCTTTACTTGCTTTTTCACTTATTTAAAATAAATGTTAAAAAACTTCCGAGTTTCCGCGGAATGAGGCGGCATGCCAGACGCCATTGTTCTGCATGTGACTAAGAAGAAGTGACATTTAATCGGAAAATACAGCGGGGATTTTTTTTTGTTTATTATAGGGATTTACTATTGCTCTTACGGTTATGGTTTAACGAATAATAAATGTTTGCGATAGTTGTAAGTTTAAGTTGTAATATACTTTTATTAGCTGAAAAAAACGATCATTGTTTTTCCCTTAATATTATGGAGCTCAAATTTAATTAGTGATTAAAATTATTTTGTTCAGCTAATCGATAAATCTGCATAGTTTTCTAGTTTTTCAATTTTCTAGTTTGATCTTTAGCTAACAAGACCGATTGGTTGGGAATAAAATGCTTATAATAAAGTAAATCAAATTAAATGTTTAAACAAAGAATTGAAGCGGCTGTAAAGAAACCCAAATTAAATGGTCTGCCTGAAATTTTCTCGCATTCTCTCTCTCTCAAAAAATAAATAAATAAAGATTAAAATGAAATCTGCTGTGCATATTTCAATGTATCATGTCGGAACATCATTTCCCGAACGGCCAAGCACCACGTGCTAGCGCAAGTTAAATTAGATTTTTATTTATTTTCAATGGTTTCATTGAATGAGTCACTTTAGTGGTGCAAACGATCCAAAAAACTTTGTCTCGCATTGATCGTTTAAAAAAGTATCACATTTCCTATTTATTTCATTTCATATAGTCACGTGCTCAAAATGACATTTTTTTAGGTTTTATTTATGGTAGTCATTAACTTATTTTTTTAATCAGAATTTTTGTAAATGCGATGGCAACGCATTATTAAAAGCTGAGTTTTTTTTAGAGGCACGTGCAGGTAATAACATTTTTATTTTTTTCTTACGGACTTTTGTTGACGCCACAGATCTTATCCCAAAATCAACATCATGTCCTGACATGATAAAAAAAAAGGACTTGCCAAGCTTCTACTGCATAAAATTGTGGATCTCTGGTAAAGCCACGAATCATAAAGCCGTCTGTCATTCCTCGTTGCAGGGCATTGGTGAACGATAACAACAAAGTATAAAGCTTTGGCCTGAATTTAGCAATTTTATTGAATCTATCTCAAGAATAGATATTGTCGAAGTCTTTACGTCGGCATATCGACGCTAAAATGTGAAAAGAAACTACAGTTATAGTTATTTGCAATTATAGCTCGATAACATCTTAAATTTCATCGATTCATGTCAATGTGTTTTTGGATGATTGGGAATTATTGAGTTTATATGCCTACGGGAATACAGACTGACAGACGATCAAACTTAAAAGAGGTTGATTCAAATTTGTTAAGTGTCTACTTTTAATATGCTAAACCTGTGCACCAAATTTTATCTAATTATTATTTCGCATCTTGTAGTAATCGAGCTCATTTGCGTTTGAGTAGCTGGACAGACAGACATCCTGTGAATAGATTTCTTTCAGAATTTGATAAAAATCCATAAATTTGTTTTAATTTCCGATGCCAAATTTCAATCGTCCGTCTCAAAGCATTTTTCAGTTGTGTTCACAGGCAGACAGATAGACATTACTTCGGCAGGCAAGACAGCAAACAATTTAGTATAATTACCTTTTGTTTGAGTGGCATCACCCATTTGTTTTTATTCTATAAAACTGCTTATATATGTATAATTTCTAATTATCGTGAATTAATAAATATATGTTTTACTAACGTTTTTTCTCAGGAATTATAAACACAATGCTAAAAATGGGAGAAATTGAGTGGAAAGAACGCGGGGAAAAGTGGGAAAAAATGAGGGGTGATTTAAAAAGTAAAGATGTCTTCAAAATATCACTTATGGCTACATCTCAATACTTCCTTTGAATACTTAAAAATTAGCAACAGTAATTTTTTATCGAATTTTTTAGAACAAATATTTTGCCATGGCAAGATCTCCCACATTTCATTCCAAGACTCTAATAATTTTCGTTTATTAAGGGGTAGTTATCTTATTAGCACACAGATATTGTACAATATTGGTTAACATTCGGAATATTGTTTTATATCATATAATATTGTACAATATTATTCTACAGGATATGCTACCTGGATAGAGAAAGAAGTAATCTAATTAAGCTAATAAAAATCCGGAAACTAAAATAAATGTAAATTTTAAAAGTGCAAGGTATTAAAAATTTTCGGATGCAGGAAAAATTGAAACGGTAATAATATATTCTGGCTATAACTTTTTCCTAAAAATGTTTAGTAAACAAATCAGTAGTGTTTTTCTTCTTATTAATTAACTTATATCAAATAGCAGCATTATAATAATCTTAATAAAATGAATACTGCTAGTAAAAATCAAAAGCACTGATTATTGTTAAAAAATGCGATTATATTTCGATTTTCATTGTACCTTTCTTATAATAATTATTTATTAATAAGAACAATCGAAACACTTTATTAGTGGTAACACGTTATTAGTACCGGGTGTCCAAAAAGTTCCCGTGCACCAAATTTAAAAAATAATTTTCCATGATTTTTTTTTCAAGTATATTAAATTTTGCCATACGAGTAATGAAACCATGGCTTGAAGCTTTTTCGGCGATCGACTTATCTAAAAAAATCTTTGGCCACCTCGATTCCCTGATCTGACAATCCCGGACTTTTTTCTGTGGGGATATTTAAAGGACAAAGTTTATGAAGGTGATCCTCAAACAATAGATGATTTGAAAATCGCAATTACCCAAAGGATACAAGAAATCACTCCTAGCATGTTAAAACGCGTTTCCAAAAACATGCACCAACGAGTTCAGCTTTGTCTCCAAGAAAGGGATGGACATTTTGAACATTTATTATAAATGTAAGTTCAGTATTTTTCCTTAGTTATTTTAAAAGTGTTTTTTATCATTGGCATAAAAATAATTCTTTTTAAACCTATTGTTTTTGTAAAATAAATTCACAAATCATCAGTACGGGAACTTTTTGGACACCCTGTATTAGGCTTTTTTCATTATGGAAGAAATAAGTCAAAGATTGGAATTGCCTGGATTTAATTTACTCTTGGAAAACAAATTTTTTTTTTAAATCAAGGCGTTGATTAATGCTTTTATTTTGTAATACATTTAGTATATATACATTTCTCCTGATTTAAAAACAGAAATATAATTTAATTTCTCAATTATACAGCAGAAAAATTCGAAACTTTTCTTAGTTAATATCTATTTTTAATACTGTCAAATGTCTATTTTTAACATGGTTTTTTGTGTCTTCAAAATATTATTTTTTTGGGGGGGGGATTACATCTTCGTGTTCTATATCTACGTGAGTGGAGCACCCAAAATAAATACATTAAAATTGATAGAATTTTTTATGCTTTTTTGTGTCTTCAAAACCTACTTTTGGAATTAAGTCATCGTTTCCTTCTATATCTATGTGAATACTGTACCCAAAATAAATGGAATTAAAATTGATAGATTTTTAATCTTTTTTTGTGTTTTCAAAATCTACATTTGCAATTTCGTCATCATTTTCTTTTATATCTACGTGAATACAGCGCTCAAAATAAGCACAATTATTTCGAAATTACAACTTTTTAAAAATCATAGTAACTGCCAACTAATTATATACTCTCCATGTCCCCCCCCCCACAAATGATTTTTTATATTTACGATCAGAAAATGTTACTCGATTCTTTTCCCCTACAAAGTAACACACCATGGGAAAAAGAAAAGGACTTTGGAAACTGTGTTTTCCAAATGTTTCCCACTTGACGAATTTCGGACTTTCCCCTCGATGATTCTCAACTGCTGAATCGTATTGATCTTTAGACGATATTTGCCGATAGGAAGAATTGTTTTTGTTAAGCAAATATTCACTTGGGATTGCCAACTGTATTACGAATTTCTATATAAAAAAACAATTATTGAAGACGTGGATTAACTTTCACATCCAGTTAACATTCTATATGCATTCTAATTTTCAGCGTTGTAACGTATTAGGTTTAATTATTGCGATTTATTTAATGAAAAATTCCAAGTCTTTCCAAAAATATGAAAAGTATACATTCGTTAAGAGAATTATTCTGGAAATGGCGTTTAAAAATTTAAAAAATAGATCTGTCTCTCTGACCATTCACAAATTAAATTGATTAATTTCCATTTTTTAAAAAAATTTGTTTTCGTACTTTAATGTCAAAGCATTTGGTATATTTCTAATTCTTTATATTATTTATACATTTCACCCAATAAGATCTACACTACTTAATGAAAAAAATTATATGTGTGAATTGAGAAAATATAAAATATTACAGAATCCAATTCATTCAACTTTATGCTTTTATATTAATCCTTCAACATATGCAGTAACATTTCATTCCAACCTGTGTTCAATTTGTTAATATGTGAGGACAGGTGAAAAGTCTTGAGGACAGGTGAATCTTGAGGACTTCACATCTTGAGGACAGGTGAAAAGTCTTAATCTTATATTTCCCCAATAAGTAAGTGAAAGAAATTAGTAACATTACAAGTGCCATTGAAATAGATATTTTTGTGGATTGAATAATTTTAATTGCAACTATTTTTTTAGAAAAAATAAAGCTGTACTATTTTTTTATGTTGAAACACATTGCTAATTTTAAATATTATTGTTATTAAAATGTAATTCAAATTGGCGGTTGTAAACATAGTTGGCGTAGAGTTTAGTTTACCTATACTAACGTCATGTTTTAAAGAAACATTAGCACTCTTTAGGGACGGACCTCGTAATTTTGAACCGTGGTCAGATGACGAGGATGACACCTGAGCTGGCACCTCCTCTCCACGTCACACCACGCCAGTGAGAGGACGTTTGGTCTGACAGATTTAACGTGAAAGAGACCCTCTTACACGAACGGCTCTTCAATGGAATCGGGTCCCGAACTTGAAACCCTATGGCTCACGAGCCGAGACCTACCAACATGCCACCGCGGCCCATAATTTGCGTAGAATAGATTATTTATGTTACTAAATATTCAATTTAATCAAACTAATTATAATAGTTATTTTAAAATCTTAATACAAATATACAATACTGAATCTTATTATCAATAAGTTTCCATTTGATTGGACTTGATATCATTTTCCATTTGTCAAACCGATTAATTAAACACATTTATGATTAAACATTCACATAGGTTAATTATTAAACACATCCGTATCAAAACTTTAATAGTAATGTTATTAATAATTTTATATCTATATTATTTTGTGAATTTTAATCTATTTAAATAAAAGCCACATGCGCAACAATACGTTATACATAGTCTGTTTGAATTTATATTTTAAATGTGATCGTTAAATTAGTTACCATTTTTCACTACTTTTTGCTTTATGTAATTAATCGATTTAGTAAAGGAAAATCAAGTTTTGAGGTCGAAAATGCTAGAGAAGGTCACTGTTTTAACATTGTAAATTTGTACCTAAAAATTTTTTTTTAATGATATATATTTTTTTATCTTGTATATCTTATCTGGTTCATCCTTTAGTTTCCCCTCATTCTTTTCATTTCCAACTGAGGTTTCATTGTAAAACCCCCCTTTTGTGACTAAATAGTGATTATAATTGAATAGTAACAATGAATAAATAATGTTAATAGTAAAAAGAGTGAGTAGTTATAATAGTTAAGAAGAATTTGCTTCCAATTACTAGAATGCCCAAATTTTACTTACAAATTTTTTTTTAAAAAACCGTATCATTTCTTTTCAAAACTCCAATGTCATTCCACCATGTAAAGGAGTTTATATGCAAAGGAGGACCTTATTCAACTAAAAGTATTAAGAAAATAAAAGATTAAAATGAAATCTGCTATGCATATTTCAATGTATCATGTCAGAACATCATTTCTTTGAGCGGCCAAGCACCAGGTGCTCGTGCAAGTTAAATTATATTTTTATTTATTTTAATAGTTTCATTGAATGAGTCACTTTAGCATTGCAAACGATCCAAAAAGACTTTGTCTCGTATTGATTGTTTAAAAAAATATCACAGTTCCTATTGATTTCATTTCGTATAATCACTTGCTCAAAATGACATTTTTCTAAATTTTATTTGCTAAAGTAACTGTTAACTTATTTTTTAAATCAGAGCTTTTATAAAGGTAATGGCAAATAATAAAAGCTAATTTTTAGGATGCTCGTGCAAATAATAACATGTTTATTTTTCGCTTACGAATTTTTTTGACGCCATAAACCTCATCCTCAAAACATCATTTTCTGACTTAATAATATGTGTTGTGACAAAATTTGAGTACTAGTAAAATTTCCTGTCTCCGAAATCCATCTCATATCCATGAAATATCTGTGATGAACAAAACTCGCCCTTCGGCAATTGAATTATTCACATTTAAAGAAAAGAGGATGAATTGTGCAATGATATTCAGTCGCCACTAACATCAACACTCATTTTAAACCTTTTAATAATAATAGAATTTTTACACATAAATTTAAATGCTTTTAATTCATTTTGAATGTATTAATGGACACTGTAATTAAATTTTAAATTTTGTAATTTACCAATGCTTTCAATATAACAAATCAATACCTTGTTGCAAATTAGATACTTTTATGTGTGATTTTGAAAATATTTTAAATACTATTAGGGACGTTTTCATGAAAACGTTCTTTATAACGATATAAAAAAATATTAAATAGTCCAAAAGTATTTGCATCGTTTTAGACTGCGATTTTAAATTATATTTAAGCAAAAAATTATATTTAAACTTAATTTCTTTTCTAAATTTCCAGTTCAGCTTTCATAATGAGTGAAACACCCAAATTGTATCACTTGGACTTTTTAAAAAATATTTATTAACAAAGAAGTAATTTTAATAAACAAATGAACATAATTTTTTGTAATTTATTTATTGACAAAACAATGCGATTAACCGCTAGAGAAGTATGCTTTAACCCTTTCAAGGGCCTTGGGGCTTCTCACCAAATAAATCAATCTTTGAAGGAAATTATATAGAATCGGATAAGCTCTGATCCATTTTTTAATAAGAAAGAAAATTAAGATGTTTTAGTTCTTTATCTCACACAAAAATCGTTTTTTCATTAATTCCTTATCTCACATTAACTATATTAATATATCACTAATTAGATAATAATTCAGTTTCTTATCTCACAAAAATGTCACTTAGTTATTAGTTAGCACAATTATTTAATCAAACTAAATTTACCTAATAAGTTAAATGAATCACTTTTCTTAAGCCGATCTCAATTCGGAAAATATTTTATATGCTATGGCAAGAAAAAATGGGCTTTTAAAGGGTTAAAGAAAGAAAAATAGCATTAAAATATGCCAATAAATTGATTTTCCAAATTGGTGCTACCATTTTTTTAAAACGTAACTATAGCAATAGCATTTCGTGATTTTAAAATTCACATGAAATTATTACTTACAAATTCTATGAAGCTAAGTATAACGTTTAATGCAATGTAAAAATTTTTTCTATGTTTCTTCATATTTTTAAAAATTGTATATCGTTTTAAAAAATACTTACACCGAAAAAATTATAGTTTTTAATTACACATTTTTACTAAAAAGCAAATTTAAAATTCTCATTTCAATTATTTTTTAAATTTATGTGTCTAATTTTTTACATCATAGAATTTTTCTCATAGAATTTCATAGAATTTGTCTCAAATCCAATAACAAGCGCCGTCATTTCTTTGGAACAAAAGTCAATGAATCAATTAAATTTATGATAATTAAACAGTGTAAACTTAAATATTAACGGGTCTCAAAATATGTGGAAGCTCATAAGTGGACAAAATTTGAAAACTCTTTCACAAAAAGATGTGCTTAAGATATCGTTTCCAGTATTCTGTTTTTAAAAACATGCATACAAGTTTAGTTAAATAAAAACTTAACCAGTCTGTTTACTTTGTCCATACTTAGAATTGAAATTATGGATGGGCAAATACTATTTTTAATTGTAACTTATATATTCAAAGACTGATAAAGACTTCAGGACGTTTTTTCCGATTAATGATGTTGCAAGTTGTAAAAAGCGTCTTGCTAAACCTGAATATTCATTAAAATAATGAATTTATTCATGAGGACAACTTTCATTTTCTTTGATCACGTGATTCAAGGTTGAAAAGCCCTGAACAATGCAAAGAACAGCGCTATTTTAGAACGCTGTGAAATATTCTTCACTTCTGTTTCGATTTCATTCTCTGTGAAATCTTTATTTTGTGGTGCAGCTTGCAAAATTTTCAACGAATTTGTGGTAAACCGATATTTCACAGGAGAATAAAATCGTTCGAACTGTTGTCGATTCCGCATAAATGAAATCAACTCTTTCTTAAAAAAATGCAATAATTCAAAATTTTTTCATTGTAGTAATAACATCATATGAACATTTATCATTTTGCAACAATTTCTTAAAATCTTTTTTAAGGAAAAAATATCAATTTAAAATTATGCCAATTAGAAAAGTGTCTAAAAAATTTATTTTTCAAAAAACAGTATTATAACCGTTTGTCTTCAATAACTACCACGGCTAGCTTTTAACATTATTTATTTGTAGACATTCACTAAACTTAAACACATACACAAACAGTTATATAATATAAGGGACAACATAACGTAACCAATTAAGACATTTACGAAAAACAAAGGACAGTCCTCAATCGAGACGCTCTCTCTAAGTTGGCTGGAGGTCGACTGGCTATGATGGCCTAGGTGGATACTGATCTAGGTGGCGCTGATGTTTCCTCTAGGTGACGTTGCCACAGTTCCGTTACATCCTCCCCCTCTGACTTCTTCGTGGCCGTCTCGGCAAGAAGTCAGGTGGCGGAAGTCTTGGCCGTCCTCTTTTTCTAAGAGGAGCTACTGGAGCTACCCGGTCTGATGTTTGAAACTTATTTCGTTCTTGCTTGGGTTCATCCGATATGGAGGAACTGAAACGGGAGGACTATTTCCTGTATTGATGTGGTGTTCAATGAATGGCGTAGCTTCTCCCCCTAGCTGAAAATTATTCTCGTATTTTCTCAACAGATCATTGAGTTGTAGTCTTTCATGAGGATTACGGAAAATTGATATAAAATGTCCTAAAACTATTTACATTCACATACAAGGAATATGCATTAAAACTAAAATAAGAAAACTTTTGGCGAGTTCTAACAAGGTCCAGCACAAAATTAATATCTAATCATATACAAAAACAGATGCACATCAAGAACAAGAACAAAATTTCAACACTTTTGGTTATATACTTTTGTCGTAACATACAATTATAAAAATTTTACTACATTATGTTCTTTAACTTTAAACAAAAGTGATAGAGAAAATTGAATGTATTTTCAACTGAAACGTTAACAAGTAAAATTTAATACACAAAATAGAATCAATGTTTGAAAAGAAAGGAGAAAAAAAAATTATTGTAGTTGAATTTCAATGTGGATCACATAAAAATGTTTAGTTTCATAGTTTAAAATGAATATCAATTGTATCTTTAAACAGATTGAAATAATACTTATAAACAAAATTAATTAATATCAAAAGTGGTACAATAGCAATTTAAATTGAAAGTGCTCAGACAATTAAACTCTTAACTTAACACTCATCAAAATAATATTGCTCGTAAATTTTCGTTACAAAAGGAAATTGTTAACAACACATTTACTAAAATATCGTTTACTAGAAATGATAACACAAAACATGTACTATTCTTTATTTTATAACTTTTAAAAGAATTCTCGAAGTATTGTGCAAAATCAAAACAGAAAAAAAAAATATTCACTAAGGCAAAAAAAAAAAATTGTTTGCGATTATATGAAACAGAGTAGAGTTCTCAAAAGGATTTCTGGCGTTATTAACCAATAAAGATAATAAAACAATTTTCACAGACAGCATGAGTCATATTTATTCATGAGCATATTCAAAAGTAGCAAAACAAAATAAAATAAAAACGGCAGTCTCAGTCATAAAATGTGACGCCAGCACATCTGCGTCTACGATTTTATTATTATTATTTTTTTTTTTTTACTGAGAGGAGGGGAAAAACAATTTCCTTTCTGAGAGCGAGAATCGAAACTCACATATTTAAATGTATCAATTTGTTCAACATATATCACATAAAATAGACACTTAGTGAAAAACTGTGGAGGATGTAATAATCAATTTAAAATACACACAAACAACAACAAAAAAATCAAATTTACAACTCTTGATTAAGAAAGCCGTTGCTTTTTCTAAAATGATTTACTTTTACTGTAATAAGTGAAAAGTATTCAAAAATCAAAATAAACAATAACATAAAAGATACTTATCAAATTCTTTTTGCGATGATTAGCGATATGCTAGCAGCATACGACAATATTCCAGAACATGGGAATCACTTTGACCGGTAGTCAATCTGAAAACAAAAGTGAGCCGATATGCTAGCAGCACATGACAATATTCCAGAACATGGGAA
>JAOUZG010017696.1:40250-67914 GCA_026289955.1 Argiope argentata | reverse complement strand
CATGACAATATTCCAGAACATGGGAATCACTTTGACCGGTAGTCAATTTGAAAACAAAAGTGAGCCGATATGCTAGCAGCACACGACAATATTCCTGATCATGGGAATCACTTTGACCGGTAGTCAATCTGAAAACAAAAATGAGCCGATCTCCAGCAACTAAACTTAAACTCGGGGTAAAAGCTTTTTTAAAAACCAAATTGCGATTCCTAACATATTTCACTGGTCCAAAACGTTGGGCGCCAGAAATTATATAACCGTTTGTCTTCAATAACTACCACGGCTAGCTTTTAACATTATTTATTTGTAGACATTCACTAAACTTAAACACATACACAAACAGTTATATAATATAAGGGACAACATAACGTAACCAATTAAGACATTTACGAAAAACAAAGGACAGTCCTCAATCGAGACGCTCTCTCTAAGTTGGCTGGAGGTCGACTGGCTATGATGGCCTAGGTGGATACTGATCTAGGTGGCGCTGATGTTTCCTCTAGGTGACGTTGCCACAGTTCCGTTACAGTATATGAATTAATACAAAATGCAATTAATGGAAATTTATCTTTTATACAAGAAGGAAAAAATTCTAAAACCAGTTGTAATTTTAATTTTTAAATGAAACACAATTTTTAAATCATTTTTGGAATGAACTAAAATGAACAATTTGTTTACAAATAAGTAATAAAAAGTAAAAAAAGTTCTATGATAATGAAATTCTGCACATTTTTATAGTATAATAGATTACAATGTTGAAGATTGATATCCACAGATATTAGCTAAATAGAGTAACAATTCTCTAACATTCTGGCTTTTTATTATATTTTAGAATATTGAATTTCTAATGCTTTCAAGGGTAATTGATTTATTACTTTTGAATGTTTTGGCGTAATTTTTATTTATTTTGTATAATAAGGGAAAATACAAGACAACGACATACAAAATAACATGCAAAATATCGAAGAAAAGTAAGGAAAAAAACAGAAGAAAGGGGATGTTAGGTTTTGTATATAAGTCATTTCTTAGTTTTAGTTTGAAGTGATTTCTAATTTTATAGATCTGTACGTAAAATAATATTTTTTATTTATAAACTCCTAGTCGCATTTTCAACTGATTCGCCGTGAGTATTGGTTATACTTAATTTCAGATATGTAATTTCAATACAATTTTATGCCCATAATTCCATCCAGTTGTCTATTATATCCATATTATTTTAAGCTTCGTTAATTTTGTATATAAAACTTTCTAGTGAAGAAAAATTCGTCTATCATCTAAATTTAACGATATTGTAACACTCCCTTTTTATCATGTCAGAACATGATGTTGTTTTGGGGATAAATTCCTACAAAATTCCGAAGGTGAAAAATAAAAATTTTATTACCTGTACGAGCATCTCAAAAATCAGCTTTAAATTACGCGTTGCCATTGCATTTACAAAAGCTCTGATTAAAAAAAAAAGTTCAGTTACTTTAGCAAATAAAATTTAGAAAAATGTCATTTGGAACACGCGATTATGTGAAATGATATAAACATGAGATGTGATATTTTTTAAAACATTAAATGCGAGGCAAAGTTTTTTTTGGATCGTTTTCAATAATAAAGTGACTCATTCAATGAAATGATTAAAAATGAATAAAAATATAATTTAACTTGCACGAGCACGTGGTGCTTAGCCGTTCATGAAATTATGTTCCAACAAATACATTGAAATATGCATAGCAGATTTCATTTTAATCTTTTTTTTTACATTACCTAAATCAGGAGCAGAATCCTTCATCTTTAGCTTTCAACAATGGATAGAAATCTTCAATGGATGAAAACTGTTTGAATTTCATGTCAACTATAACATTAATAGTTCAGAATGAGGCAACCCCCCCCCCCAGAATTTATGAAAACTTTTTATGACCTTTTAATTGGTATCATTTCACTTTATATTTTTAAAAAATAATTTTTTTAAAAAAAATGTGAAATTCATCTTTGTGCAATAATATTTTCGTAAGTTATCAAATGTGAACACACACACACACACACACACACACACACACACACACACACACACACACACACACTGCTACAAAAACCTGTAATGCTGTTTTTTTTCCAATTGATATTGGTAATTTTAAGTTCATTTTGCAGCATATTTTGTAATCATCTATATTACACAAAATGAGTTAAAATTATTTCTTCGGAATCTAATGCATAAAAATTATGAAAATAAAAGTGAATAATTTAAAATAATTAAATGAAAAGTTAAATTCTAAAGTTTCTTTTTTTATTTTAAGCATAGTAATTCTTCCCTTTTAAACTTCAAATTATATTATATTGGTGAAAAAGAAATCCATTATTGTTTTACAGCCATTAACTCAGAAAATAATGGATTTCCTTCCATATGGAATCTGAAAATAATGGAAAAAGAAATCCATTATTTTCTAGGTTGTTGGCTGTAAAATAATAATGGATTTCTTTTTCACCAATCTAATTATATATTTTGAAATGATTGTTTTCCTTTTACTAAAATTATGAGATTTATTGTGCAAATTATTAAACGGTCTAAAATGATACATTTCACGAATCCTTATTTATGAATTATTAAGTAATGTTTTCTGCCTCATCCTTGGTTTCATAATTGGTTGCATTTGCCGCCTTGGTCGAAAGAAAATACTGTAAATAATTTCATAGAAAATAACATAGAATGCTTAGGCGCTTAGGAACCATTTTCGTAACTGTAGCTATCGGCATTCAAACTTGAAAGATTTGGTATTTGTTTGATAGTTATCCTTTGTGTATTGCACTACAAATTTGAAACAGCTAAACCCACACTGGTCTCTGTTGTAGGAAATTCCCGACTTCAGTCCTATCCGGGACTCTCTGCGGAACCTGTACATGGACAACAGCCTCCTCACCACGGTCGAGGGCGATCAGCTCAAGAATCTTGTAGTCTTGGAAACTCTCTCCTTCGTCAATAACTCCATCAGATCTGTGGCCCCCGATGCATTCCAGGTGAGTCCAATCCTTTTGTATCCATTCGCAACTTACTGGGTATTTAGTAATTCGATAGCAAACTGAAAAGGATACTATAAGCATTTCAACTGAAATAGAACTTGTTGTTCTAAAAGCTCTTAATTGATGAAAATGAAAATAAAACTTGCTGTTAAAAAAACTTTTAAGTGATGAAAATGGCAATAGAACTTGCTGTTATAAAAATGTTAATTGATGAAAAATGGCAAAAGTACGTAAGTAAGATCTGATTCCAAAAGCGATTAAAAGTCTACATTGGTTGGTCGCTCGATTCTGTTATAAGATCACTGACGATATCTGATATAGACCACTAATTCGAATGACTTTTGTTTTCCAACTTATTTTACACTATTTGCCTTTTTATTCTAGGAGTGCCAAATTTTTTAATGAGGTTGTGGACACATTGAATGTCAAATTGCAAACATTTTAGAGGTGATTGACAAACATCTTGGAGCAATTCTTTCCCATTTATACCAATATTTAGTTTGCATTCGATAACATCATTTTTTTAAAGATTCCAGTTGCTTTCATTATCAGGAAAAATAATCTTTTAATTTATATACTTAAATAATCCTTGTCGTAGTATTATGTGCTGTTTTTCTTAGTGTCAAATTTTATGCAAAGGTTAAAAATAAAATTATTAATTTTATCAGTTTAACCCTTTGCAGTCCAAAAAATAATTTGACGCAAAATTATTCACCCAATACAGAGATTTGTGTATTGCTATGAAAAATAAATAAGCATAACTCTTTTAAGTCGAATTTCTTTGAAAAGCTAATCAACATCTCTTAACCATCAAGTAGATGTTTTTAACAATTAAAATCACAATCTTAAATGGTGAGTCAGAGTTGAATATCTTTGTCTTAAGGTTGTTCTACGGAATGTATTTTATCACAATAACCATATAAACTGTAGGAAAAAGTTGATAAATTTCTTGCAATTATTACGGTATCTGTCTTCAAAGCACGTTGATTGAGAAATAATTGCAATTTAAATGTAGAACATTTTTATCATCTGAATAGATGGTGTTGTTTTCGTTTGGAGGTTTTGAATAATTGAAGTTCGAAATCGCGTGGGCAATTAAAATAATAAATGGCAATATTCCTCAATATCTTTTAATTACTAACATTTTTTTACTTGCTTTTAACAGTATTGAATTGTTATTATGTATGCTTCTTTGAAAGCAGACGCGCTTTTAAAAAAAGTGACCCGCTTTTACCAGTATTTATTTATTATTGTGTATGCTTCTTTGACAGCAGATGCGTTTTTCAAAGGTTTAAGTAGAACTATGACATCATAGCTGTTATTTCAACTCAAAATCGATCGAACTCCAAACATTTGTTTATCAGCTTGAAAAATGGAAAAAAAAGTGTTTTATATATATATATATATATATATATATATATATATATATATATAGTGACAGAGAGAGAGAGAGAGGGGTAGAGGCCGATAGAGGTCTCGTGATTGTTTCAAGCCGGTTTAAATTGATTAATGATTCGAATCAATTAAAACAAATAATGACTTAAATTATAATTTTCTCACTTGATAACTTGAAATTTAGGATCTTAAATTTACTTTTTTTATTTTTGATAATTGAATAAAAGGATTATTTGCATTTTATCTGCTTATAAAATATCAATGAACCTTTTAACTTATTATTGAAGTGTGGTCTTCCTCATTTTAATTTACCATTCCGAAACTTTTTATGATTGAACATTTGATTTTTCAGATTTATTTTATTCTCCGTTTCTGTTTCTGGATTTTTCCTTCTGTTCATTCTCCCTATACCAAATTGAAGCCCAGCAAATTCAATCATTTTATTTAAACAGCCTCTGCACTTTTTTCTTACATTTGCGTTTCTTCCGGTCCGCAATACAGACAGGAAACAGCTATCGGAGCCCACAGTTTCATAATGCGAGATAAGGTAATAACCCTTTTACACCAAATTACTATGCATTCAGATCACACAAGCAATTTGTTCACACCGATAAAAAATGGGGATTTTCCTTAATTTCGTTATTTTGTTGCTCATTCGAACTTCCGAACCAGTTTTTGTAAAAAAATGGAAAGGAAATTGTTTCGACAGAAAATTGTGACCAGAAACAAAGCATGAAAATCCTCTCTCACATTCAATGGGGAGATTCGTCTTGAGTGAAGGTTCCTCTTTTTGTGAATGGCTATGAATATGTTTCACCATTTCAATGCAAAAGCCGCAAAAAGATGCATTCGGGACAATTC
Organism: Argiope argentata; assembly: GCA_026289955.1. Classification (NCBI taxonomy): domain Eukaryota; kingdom Metazoa; phylum Arthropoda; class Arachnida; order Araneae; family Araneidae; genus Argiope; species Argiope argentata. The sequence goes on along the minus strand of JAOUZG010017696.1, from coordinate 62,652 downwards.
TTTGTTAAAAGTTTTTTTTTTAATTTTTCAAGCAAATAAATATTTCGTAGTTTCACTTTCTTTCATGTTGAGTAAACTCATAAGCCAGTGGTACTGGCCTCTCAAAAAACTGTCCCATAAACTCTAACAAACTTGCAATACCAGAGAACACCTTTCTCGGTACTGGACGTGCAATAATTACGAAACATTTACTTTTATCGTGATTTTTGCATTTTTACTACTGAAACTAACGTGTCATCCTTGGCGTGATATTTGGTGCGATTACTGAAACTAACGTGTCATCCTTGGCGTGATATTTGGTGATTAATACTTGGCATGCGTTAATGATACCCAAACATCCTGGCACGGGGGTAATGCGTCATCGTCATGATCTAGGTATCCCGAGTTCGAGTCCCAGTTTTGGCAGGATTGTTCTTCCTTTGTTCTATCTGTGCGATTTGTGAACGAGCCCCCTTGTAAAAAGTGATTATGTAAGCGAATGTGATGCTTGAGTAGCTAAGACGTACTCTTGGCCCTAGTTGGCGGTACTTGAAAACAGCAGATGCCCCCTCGGTTTAAAGCCTCTGACTGCGTCGGGGAGCTTGTCAATGGCAAGTGCCATTAGAAACAACAACAAAAATTAAATGTGCCTTTTGGAGCGTTTTTTTTTCAAACGAATGATACAAAAATTTGATATAAATATTAACTGGTAATCATAAAATTACTTACTAAATTTGAAATCTTTAAGTAATTGTGCTTTTTAATTATAGCATGTACTTGTTTGTGAAAGTGCAAACCGGTAGACAGTCAACCTGTTGTTGGATTTGACTCAAAATTTGATGGGTGTCTACAATACAAATGTAAACTCTGTGCTCTGAATTTTATCTACCTAAATCTCTTCATTTTGTAATTATCATGTTAATTTATATTCGAACAGCCGGATAGACGGATTTTTTCTAAACAGATTTTCCACAAAATTTGATAAAAATCTGAATTTTTTTTTGTAAAGAAGGTACATTAAATTTCGAATGTCTGATTCTACGGTGTTTTTTTAAAGCTATCTTTAACACCAGCAGATAGACGATCATTTTCCAAAAATGTGTCTATCGAACTCAGGGAGGTGTAAAAAGTGGAAATTCATCGAAATCTTCAGTTCGAATTTTTGGACGATTACTATACTTCCTCACTATATATACAAAAAAGTAAAAACATTGTAATTGCACCCCCCACACATGATTTTGCTACTTTGATAAATGATTTCTATCTTTTAGAATCTTTTATCATCCTAAAACCATCTTGATAATTAAAACTGTTTATCTGTGAATATGATATTCAAAAATGTAAGAGAGGATCGAATGAAATGCGGTTCATGTTATTTCCACAAAATTAGATAAAAAAACTTACTGAACTAAAATTCATATAATTGAAGAGTTAATTAAGGAATTCAAAAGGTGAAAAAATATGCATTAATATTCTGGAACAATTGAGATAAATTGGAATAAAAAACGTACTGAAATAAAATTCACATCATTGAAAGTGTGGGGATTGAAAGTCACGGTACGAACCAACGACGCTAAAGTCTACAGCAGAGCAACATAACCACAATACAAAAGTATACTTGAGTATCGTAGATGTTATCCGGCTTATGAACCTACCGCCGCAGTACTCCCTCAAAAGTGAATTGGCCAACAGACAAACGTTTTTAAAGCACCAAGTGTCATGGCGAGCGTGTGAGTGCGTTGATTCGTCAAGTGAATTTGACAGCTTTGTTTGAATTCTGCTTCAAGTGAGTCTAATGGTTACTGCGTCAAGTGAGTCTGACGAATTTTGCTGCGGGTAGATGGCGCCACTAAAATTGCACACGATTGCATTGTCAAGGTCACCAATGGGATTATTGAAAGTTGCGGCACGAACCCGCTACGCTAGGGCCAGTAGCCGTGTAAAATAACCACAATACAAAAGTATACTTGATTACCGTAGATGTTATCTGGCTTATGAAGATAGAGCCACAAAGCTTAATTTTTAAATAATTGTAAAATAAGGAAAATAATTTAATTATTAATACTCTTGTAAGTTTTTAACGAAATGCTTTAAAATGTTGATTCCTTTTTAATTTAAAATTTAATTGTTTTTAAAAATTTTCTGGGATTCTGTATCACCCAAGAAATAACTTCGAGTTAAATTTGGCAGCTGCCGATTCAATGGTCCGTCAGTAGAGCGTTTAGAATGATTTTCACATCATGCATGTCCCTCCGCACTTTATAGACAGTTCCCCACTTCTAAACAGCGGCACGTCCACATCATTTACGAATGAATTGCATTACTCAACTGATCCTCGACTCTCTGTTTTAATGTATGGTGTCTTTTTTTTTCAGGGTACTCAGAATCTGATCATCTTCGACATGTCTGACAATTTTTTACAGTTTCTTCCACCAAACTTGTTCGATCCGATGAAGAAGTTGAAAAAGGTGGCCCTCTCCAACAACCGCTTGATGCACGTCAATCAGCTTTTTGCTCTCACACATCCTAGGGTAAAAGCATTTTTTTTATTGTGAGCGAGTTTAATTTTTCTTCTGATTATTTATGTAACGGTTTTAACGTCTTCTTTGATTTATCATCTTTACCATGAAATTTGATGAAGTCTTCACTTCTGAGAATGTTTTGTCATTTGATTTAATTGAAAATTCAAATAGAAATTTGAAATATCCGTGTATTTTATGTAATATTTGTAAAGCATTATAAAAACTATGAATGGGTACGGGATAGCCTAGAAAGATTCGCATCCTTTGCGCTGCGAGTTTGAACCCGCCAGCCGAAGACTGCGCGCGCGCGCGTGTGTGGTTTACTTTAAATCTGTCGTGGTCACAAAGACCACCATATCGAGAGTAATGCCACTGGGAGATTGTTTCAAAGGTGATCGCTCTATATTCCAGATCTAAATTACGATCTGTCGATGAATGAATGAATGAAGCCTGCCCCGTAAAAAGATGTGTATGTAGCTAATGAGATGTGTATGTGACGTGTATGTAGCTGAGTTATACTCTTGACCATAGTTTGAGCTACTGGAAAACATGAGACGCTCAATTGGCTTAAATCACTGACAGGCCTGTCAGATGGCTTGCAAAGTGCCATTAGTAACAACACAATTAAGAATAGCTTAATTGTTGTTTAAAACGAAAAAATGAGATAAATCAATGCACGCATGACTAATGAACAAACTGATTAAGGGGTTAACAATAAATCCTTTTTGACTATGCAATTATTGTGCCATTAGGATTTAATTTCATTCATGAGGTAGTTTTTAATCATTCACCCATATTATATGAAATTAGCAAGAGTTTGATGCTTTTGATGGCGTCGTATTATTTCTTTTTATTGTGTAATTATAAACTTGTTGCAACATATTTTAAAATTATAATGGCAATTCAAAACTGCAGTCGTTTAAATTTACCTTTAAATTCGTCTGATTGATATGAAATTTGGAGCGAATTTATGTGTCATCCTCGTCATATGACCGTCACTCATAATTACGAGGTCCGACCCAAAACAGCCCTAGAGTTGCTTTGAACCTGTACGTTAATATTACTGATTCGAGTGATATTAGCGATAAAAATATTTTATCTGCACTTACATACTAGATTAGATTGGTTAATAATCATTCGGTATAATCGACATGACTTCTGATTAATATACATAATATCAATGTACACTGTCTTTATTATATATTACTGGAAGAAATATTACCTGAGGCAACTGGTACAACAATTATGAATGGACCGTCTTTTTACAGAAACACAAAATTTCTATTGCTAAAGCAATATGTACAAGCAGAGGTTATCCCTCCTGAATTAGCATCAGTTACGATAGGAGAACATAGTCTTTAGCTTTCAAATAGATATAATACTTTCTTGTCCGACTTGATCCTGTCCGATCAAATAAGAGGGTAGCGTTTACAAACAATCTTTACTTACAGCCTTATGTACATAAAAACAATTCGTTATAATCTAGGTTAATATTATTGATAATATTTACATCACAGTTGACAGTCATAAATAAATAGTTCCTGGATTAATTTCAGAGAAACAACCTCACAAGAAAAGCTAACAGGTTGTATCGCATCAGGCTACTAAAAGGGTTGCTGAAGGAACCCACCGATAATCATCGGGTGGATCTTAACTCATAAGCCCGAATCACGCGAAGCTTCTCTCATCTCCTTCAAAACGACAATTCTCCGAAGACTTCGAAAGCTCTGAAGTCTTTCTAGAACTCATCCGCTGACCTCAGCATCCCTTTCAAAAATCTTGCCTTTCTTTTTTTGACAAAACTCCTCCTCTCATTTTCACATTGGTGCGCTTGCGCAACCAGTTACCCAATAGTTGCTCAAAAAACACCTCAATGTTCTACAATTGACAGTGGAAATGTTCGGTAATGATCCACCTTCTTAGTCTGACCCTACACAAAGAAAAAATAAAGATTTACATTCGAAGGGTTTGACACTCTTCCCCTTTTATGATTCTATTTATTTCCTTGGAACGGCGAAAAGACACGTGTGGTTATCTGAATAAGACTAATGTCCACGTTAGGGTTGAGAATACACCATTTGGCAGTCTGAAGGCACTTATCAATGGGAGGGTGTTACACAAATTGATGACACAGCTGGCCGGAAATGCCAATTATCAAATGGGGGAACCTGGGAACGTTATAGCGGTCAAACAGATGTTCTACAGCAAAGGGAACGAATCTTTACCGTGGAGTTACTCTTCGTTTCTCACCTGCCTTCTGTCTGGGTCGGGGTATCACACATTATCATTAAATTGTCTGGGATTGTTGCAATCACACTCATGTTCTCATGTTACATTATATAGGGCACGATTTCCAGAGTTAACTTTATAGAAATTATTTTTCTTTTTTAGTTCATCTACTTGGACCACAATAACCTGACAAATCTGGACACGGTGCTTCATCGCAATATGACCCAAGTGGAGACTGTCCAGCTGTCCTACAACCCCTTCAAAAAGGTGACGATGAATTCTTTCAACGGCAAACTGGTTAGCGTTCGCTTCTTGTACCTGGATCACTGCCTCATCGAAGAATTTAACGTGAGTCACTTCATTTCGCTCAACAATCTGTCGACCCTCGATTTGAGTTTCAACTTTATCGAAAAGGTGGTCAATCAGACTATTTCCTTCGGGAAAGGCGTCGAGCTGGACTTCACTGGAAACAGGATTACAGAATTTGATGGTAAGATTTGCTGCATAGATTTTCATATAGCTGATGTTTAAACATCTAATTCTGTCTATGGAAACCTCAGAATGTGTGGAGGTGATCGGGGTTTGCGTCAGATAACTGAAAATCTAGCTATTTGATCAGAGCAATTAGAGGATGTCCTTTCTGAAGCTTCAGAAGAGTTTTCTGTGGAACGAATTTCTCACTTTCATGCCGTAGTCAGATATTGAGAACAACGAATGATTTAGTGTCCCCTATTCGAATTTAACATCATGCCAGTGGGCGTATTTTTAAGATTCTGATTTTTCAGATTCCCAAAATATAAATTTATCAGTGCCAAATTTTGTAATAGAATAAATTTATTATTCAGAAATTAATTGCATGAATGATGTTATTCCTGGATCTACAACAACCTTGAGTTTTCATAGCATAAATTCTTCGTAGTCAGGGTTAACTTATTTAATCAGAATTTAAAAATAAAAGGAGAGTTTTGTGGTCAAAAATTCCCTCCTAAGATCTTGGTTGAAAATTTCTATTACAGTTTATAGAATACATGGGCATATTGTGAACTAATACTGGGTGTCCAAAAAGTTCCCGTACTCCAAATTTAAAAAATCATTGTCCATGATTTTTTTTTCAAGTATATTAAATTTTTCCATACGACTAATGAAACCATGGACATGCTTGAAGCTTTTTTCGATGATCGACTTATCTTAAAAAATCTTTGGCCACCTCGATCCCTTGATCTGACCATCCCAGACATTTTTCTGTGGGGATATTTAAAGGACAAAATTTATGCAGGTGATTTTCAAACAATAGATGATTTGAAAATCGCAATTATTCCAAGGATACAAGAAATCACTCCTAGCATGTTAAAACGCGTTTCGAAAAACATTCGCAAACGAGTTCAGCTTTGTCTCCAAGAAAGGGGTGGACATTTTGAACATTTATTATAAATGTAAGTTCAGTATTTTTTCCTTAGTTATGTTAAAAGTGCTTTTTATCATTGACATAGAAGTAATTCTTTTTAAACCTATTGTTTTTGTAAAATAAATTCACAAATCATCAGTACGGAAACTTTTTGGACACCCTATAGTAGAAATTGGAAAATATGTATCTAGGAGAGATACGGGTACAAATGAACACTTTTTCCATCCTTTGGCACATTTTTTTTACATAAGATTACAATTATTGTTTTCTGTTCCATCAGGAGAAAAACAACACCTAAAATTGGAAATTTGAAATTTTTAGTTTATAAAGTATGTTAAAAGTTAGACATAAGGTTTGTATTTTGAGATACAAGGCAAAGCAATATAACTGACTTCGTTAATTAATATTTTTTACCCTATTCCTTATGCCTTCAGCCATGTTATTATAAGAATGTAAAGCCATGGAAAGAGCGCAAGAATTGGCCGATTTTCCTTCGCTATTTATTGTGCGATCTGGATTTTGTAATGATGTAAACTAGATACATTTTTCGTATTATCTGATTCCTGAATCATATTTCTTTCAGCCGTGCTTCTATTCAATGTTAAGAGAGTCTATCTGGACAAAAATATGATGACCACCCTAGGAAGGACCCTGCAGTTCAGTCAGATGGCGCAGGTGCAGATGGCCGACAACCGGATCACATCCCTACAGTACGAGGAATTTCGTGGGGTGCATGGAATCATGGTGCTGGATCTTCAGGGGAATTTTATCAGCAGTATAGAGCGCGAGACCTTTACGAGCATCAGGAAAGACCTGGTCTACCTGGATCTCAGCAGGAATAGGATTCGCAAACTCAATGGTTGCATCCAGTCCCTCTCTTTGCTGACCTCACTCAACCTCACAAACAATGAGATAGAGGTAAGCCCCCCCCCTTTATTTTCTTTTTTTCTGTCAGAGGTAGGATGTTTTATACCACATCGGTGATTTTATTGGAGAATATGCAGGGAATTGGGAAGGTTGCTCTTCCACTTAAATATTGAAACATTCAGAAAATGCTACGGCTTCTAACAAGAGCATGAATAAAGGTATTCCGGGTTTGCTCTCGGCCGGTTATTAGAAGACCAATATGCAACGCTTGAGTAGAAAGGCTGAAAAATGCTGTTCAATTTGTGGCAAATAATTGTCCCGACGGGACAGTAACATGCCACTGTTTTAATAATTTTCTCTTATTGCTCATCCGCTTTTAGATTTTGGCGTATTTTTTTGGCGTGAAAAAATCGATCACTTATCATAGATATAATTCTGATATTTCTCGCTCTTTATTCTTTGTGATGCCAGATTGTGTGTGTGTGTTTACTTTTAAGTCGAGTTTACAAGAGGTCTGTTTATAAAAGTTCCAATATACAGACTCAACTAGAAAGAGTCTGATTTTACGAGATTCAAAAAAGAGAAATAAAGTTGAATTAATTTGTTCTCCCTTTTTAATTGTTATTACCAATTTACAGAAAGTTTATTGTTACTGCTTATATAGGAATAAATACTATATATGTTCACTTCTTATATTAACAAAATCAAAGCTATTAATTATTAGTTAATAATTGTTTTACTTATTTGTAATACCATTTCTTATTTGTATGCGGACCCTCAAAATGGGAAGATTGAAATAATGTTTTCAAGAGTGACGATGGAAAATTTAACAAATATCTCCTTAAAATAAAGTTATTTGTAAAGAAAATGTTTATAAGACATTTGAAGCAATCTCTTATTTGGTTATACATTTTTTTTTAAATCAGGGGTGGTCTTTTTCTATTTCAGGGCTTCGAAATCGGAGAATTCCACGGACTGAATGAGCTGACGGACCTCTATCTGCAAGGGAACCGCATCAAGACCATCGGCTATGAGATCCAAGGACTGACCAGACTCAAGAATCTCGTCATCAGTTACAACAGAATTCGCACCATCAAAGGAGACCAGCTCCCTCCGAATCTCCAGTATGTGTATGTTGAAGGTAATATTCTTAATTTCATTCTTTCTCTTCGTAATAAAAATTTATTTTGTAGATTTGAATGGTTGGAAAATTCTACTAAAAAATTAATTCGAGATCTTTCCTCGCAAAGATAATAATGTATTCCGCTTCACAACGGAAGGAGGGTGCAGTAGCTTCTAAGGGTAAGTCATAGAACAGAATCTCCGACACGCCGCGAAGGCACACGGATTAACCATCAGCACTGAATGACCGGACCGGCGCAACAGCCATTAGCGAGATTTGTGTTTGAGTCCTAATGGCCGTCACCTGCCACGGTACAACCCACCCCGAAGGAAGTACGTCCCGTCATCGATGGTAGGAGCCTACCCCCACCTATTAGTGTACCCACCGGGTTGGCGAGATCCAACCACCATACCGGAAGCATCTCATCCTTAATTACGAGGTGCCCCTCCTGAGGGGGGTATGAGGGTATGGACCCCTGAGCACCCGATCACAGAAGTCTGACTTCTAGCTCACGCATGCCACAAATCTTTTATACGGGACGAATTTCATTCATGCATTTAATTCATTCATCCACAGATAGTAATTTAGATCTGAAACAGTGAGATCTGACCCAGTACCCCTAGTGGTGTTACTTTCGACATGGTGGACTTTGTGGCCACGACATATTTAGCTTCCACTATGCACACAAAGACACACACAGTCTTCGGCTGGCCGGCTCGAACTCGCAGCCCTCTAGCTGATATGGTTATAACACACACACACTCGTTTACACAGCCCTTTTTATAGAGGGACACATTAACACACCTTACAGATAGAACACAAAAGAAAAACCATACCTTGATCGCTATTCGAACCCGAAAAGCCCATATCACGAGGAAAACGCTCTACCTCTGTGCCAGCATGTCGTTTTCTTTCCTCGACTTTATTGTATAACTTAACATAGAATTATTACTATTTATATATGCTTTTATAGCTTATGCTCAAAAATTATTTCATATGCGAGATACAGCAAAATGTTTTCGATTGGTATTCATAGATATCCTCTAAAAGTGTCTCAAATCACATTTTTATTTTATCTTATACGAAATGTGGGGGAAGTATTGTAATCGCCAAAACATTCGAATTCTAAATTTTGACAAATGTTCATGTTTCAGACCTGCCTGAGTTCGAAAAAACACATTTTTGGCATAATGTCGGTCTTTGGACACAATAACGCTTTAAGCCAGGCTGATGAATTTTCATATATGGAATGACGATCAAATATCTAGATTTATATCACATTTTGAACGAAATCCATTCATAGAAATTTGTCTGACAGGCTGTTTGGGTGAATTTGAACTTGATATCTACCATACGCAAAAGTCCATGTTGATGAAATCTAGTATACAAAAATTGCCGGCATAAAGCATTTGGAAAGCAGAGTTTTATAAAGGACTAATGACAACACAGAGACGAAAGAGGGAAAAAAGAGATTTTATTGGAATTGAAAGCTATAACTACAGGTTTTCAACGAGTTCACCTTCGCAGGGGACAACGCATTGCATTTGGGAGATTGTGAACAACAACACCGAGCTTAACAAGAAAGGAGGAATTTTCTTAACCTCTTGTTATGGCATCTTTCAATTCTGACCCATCTCGTGAACCAGGCATATACACCATAGATTTCAGATATCCCCAGAACCAGAAATCCATATGAGTTAGATCGGGGTATCGCGGTGGCCGCTACGAAACTGCAAAGTTACGAGAAATGTCTCTACCACCAAAGTGTGGTTGCAGCACTGGTCGAACATATTGGGTGATGTGTTGAGGATCCTCATCTTGCATCCCTACAATGTCGCCAATGGCATTTCGTTGCTGCAGTTCAAGAGTAACGTAATTCTGCAACATTGATTTCTACAGAGCACGATTTTAAATATGTGGTAGTGATCTCTTCGAAGAAGAACGGTTTGAGAACAAATGTGCTGGTGATGCCACGGCCCACAGCCACTTTGGCTTCGTGTGAAGGTACTGGTGAGCGTTTTTGCCAGCTCAGTAAACAACAGTTCTTGGTGTTAACATTTCCAGTTAAAGAGAAGTGTGCCTCATCCGTCCACATTATCCGCAGCGGTCATCTGTCATCTTCATCAGATCTGATGAGGAAAAAATTTGAGAAGTCCACACGCAGTTTCTCATCTCCAGCCTGCAACGTCTGGACACGCTACTAATTTTTTTCTCTTTCCTCTCTATGTTGTCATTGGTAATTTATTATGCTCTTCTTTGTAAATGATTTACGCCGGCAATTTTTGTCCAGTGTTAATGGGTCCAACGTTATTTGAGGTTTTACAATACCCTGATCAATTTTCGCAATGTTAAAGTGGGTGTTGCCATTCGAAAATTTCGAAATTCTCTCAACCGTAACCATGAGCTCTGCATTGTTTAAAATCTTCACATTCTCTAGCGCATTTTTTTGAGTAACCATATCTGAAATTCTGTTCTGATTGAGCATATATGCCGATAAGGTCTCATAAATAGGGGAAGTTGTTTTTTTGACCACCCTGTATTTATATATAAATGATATATTTTTTGAAATACAAAAATATCGCTTCCCTAAAAATAAAAGATTGCGCAATACGGTAGTCACGTGATCTTTTCAAACCAATCGAAACCAGATTTCCGAAAAAAAAATTCTGCATTTCCGAATTAGTTTTAGATCTCCACCGAATTTTAAACGAAAAAAAAAAACTTTGTTTTTTCTAAATATCGATACGCATGCGTATTTGGATGTCACTTAATTGTTTCAAACCGGTTCAAACTTGTTAATTACTTAAATTAATTAAGACAACACACGATAACTTGAAATTTGCGATTGCATATATCAATTTGATATTTTTTTTCATCTCATTTTCTCCTAGGCTATTATAAGATCCTAATTAAATTCGTGACGGAAGTTGTTTTCATGTGACTTCCTGTTGAGTAATATTAGTTGCCGAACACAACCAGATATTTTTTCTTGCTTGCCTTTATAAACCGTTCTGAATAGCGAGAGTTGTGAAAGAGTTTGTTGCTCTGTAACCATTAGCGGTGGAAAGACGTGCCACGCACGTCGAGATGCTGCTGTCACGAGATCGCCAAAGACGTGATGAACACGCCAACAAACAATTGTCATGATCGGCTTTCTGGCACAGAGGTAGCACGTCTTCTTCGTGTTCTGGGAGTCCCGGGTTCGAATACCGACTCTGGCATGATTGTTCTTCTGTGTTCTATTCGTGAGATGTATGACAGTGCCCCCCCCCGTCAAAAAGATCCGTGCAAGCGAATGTGATGAGTGTGTAGCTAAAGTTGCACTCTTGGCCTTAGTTGGCGTCACTTGAAATAAGAGAAGCATAATTTCGGCCTAAAATCTGCTGATGTGTCAGCGGGGCTTGTCCACGGCAAGTGCCATAAGTAAGAACAATTGTCACTGAAGTAAAAGGAACGACCTCAACCTGCTGACTGAGATCGTTTGCAGGAGCACTATGCAAGAGTACAGTCTTAGATCGAAAGATAATTCACTTAAAAGATATATCCCAAAATTCTGTAAAGTTTCGGATACTTTATGTGAACATTGCTTCCAGTTACAGTTAACTGTTTTTCATGTACAGATAATTGTTAACATATAATAATTTATATGTTAGTTCACACTCTTGCCTATATATATGTATCTTGTTCAAGTTTTCAATGGTTGATAAAATTCATTTTTTCAACCCCACGAGTTCAAATACATTTTGAGTACATACACGAGTTCAATACCACACGAGTACAAAACTTGTAGTGGAGGACACTCGATGTTAATACAGTTTTTCCAAATTCATTAGAAATAAAATTAAGGAAGTTTATAATAATTTATATGTGAACAGTACGGCTTCGAACCAACGGATGGCACCAAGAAAATTCTGCTACATATATCTTGTTCAAATTTTCAATCGTTTATAAAATACTTTTCCTTCATCCACTCAAGCACAAATACATTAAAAAAATTCTAGTCGATGACACCCGATGTTAATTCAGTTTTTCCAAATACTAATTCATTAATTAAATTGAATTCATTTTGAATACTTCAAATGAATTTTTAACAGTTTGCAATGAAAATGGAAATCAACAGGCAGTAGCTCAATCTGTAAAATGCGAAAATTTCAGTATTTTTTGCCTGAAGGTGAAGCATGCGAGCTCAATAATTTTTTGATAAATTATTTGTATTAATTGTAATTATTTAATGAAAAGTAACTAAAACAAAATATTTCTTTGTTGATACAAGTAGGAATTGACTTAAATTTTTATTTTATGTGTATTACGTGTTTACTTGTATTTGTGAAATTCTCGCATCGCAAGTAAATTTTTCAGGTTTCCTCCAAAGTAAAACTGATTGGTTTAACCACAGCCAAAATTTATACAAGTACTATCCTGAGTACGAGATCCAGAATTAAGAAGGCGGAGAGATATTTTTCTATTTGCCTGATGTACACGAAGATGTAAATGCTGTTTTGCTGCTAATACTTTACATCGCTGTTATATGGAAAGTTTATTATCATGTCAGAGCATGATGTTGTTTTTGAGATGAGGCTTTTGACATCAACAAAAATCCATAGCGGAAAAATAATCAACAGGAATTCGTATCCGAAAAATAAAATTTTATTATGTACACGAGCATCTCAAAATAATCAGCTTTTAATAACGCGTTGTCAATGCATTTACAAAAGCTCTGATTTAAAAAAATAAGTTAATGACTAAAACCAATAAAACTTATAAAAATGTCATTTCGAGCGCGTGATTATGGGAAATGTGATATTTTTTAAAACAATAAATGTGAGACAAGGTTTTTTTCTTATCGTTTGCAATATTAAAGTGACTGATTCAAATGAAACGATTAAAATAAATAAAAAATATAACTTAACATGCACGAGCACGTGGTACTTGGCCGTTCAAGAAATGATGTTCTGACGTGATACGTTGAAATATGTTTATAAGGTTTCATTTTAATCTTTTGTTTTTATAGTTCTTTTCTTGATCATCTGCTCACTTAGTCAAGGTAGAGTATCGCGATTTAAAATTACATCTTCTGTTATCTATTACTATTCCATTATAATTATCATAGATATACAATGAATTCTTTGTTATACTTTTGACGCGTAATCCGGCTTAATCTTGCTATAAATCTACCTTTTTATAATTACTTTACAATCAGTGATGCTCGAATCTGACGGATAATTCCTATTTTGGTCTTTTCTTAACTATTTACTAAATTTAAAAAAATATGAATATGATGAATAGATATACCGACGTCCTGGAACAGGGGTAGCGCTTCTTTCCCGTGATATGTTCTGGGTTCAAGTCCCGGTTAGGACATGGTAGCTCTTAATCTATTCTATCTGTGATATAGGGGGTTGTTCGCTTGCAAAAAGGGGTTGTGCAAGCGAATGTGATGCGTGAGCAACTGTTGTATATGTTATGTTTTTATGTAACGTGTTGTCTACTTCTGCAAGCACCGTGTGATACTTAGTGATGCACGTGGATTTCTAAATGTTTAATTAAAAAATAATAATTAAGCTACAAAGGCGTTTCGGCATATTAGTAACATGCTTCACTTTGTGATAATGCAAATGCCATAACATAAGCATAAAATGTCGCAAATAATGACATTCACAAAACCCTCAATCTTGCTACATTAAAACAATTTATTCTTAATATTAAAAAAAAAAATTATTTGAAATAATTTTATTACATAAAAAGTTATCCACAAAGTTCTTTAATACTTTGGACAGAACATGTCTACTAAAGAATTTGAATCATATGACCTGAGGTTCAAGAGATCTTGTCAGCTTATCCAGGTATGAAGTCTAATTTATTCCTTACCACTCAAACATAACTCCGGACCGGTTTTGCCGAAAACGTCTTACGTAAGACGCTGCCTTTCACTCTTTCTTGATATTTTGTTTATACCACTAATCTCTCAATGCCGCGGTACCCGTATCACCATTTGCTGCCGAAGGTTAGGTGCTTCGAGTTCAAGAATACTCAGACCTTTGTCTGAAAAACTACAGATACTAAAATTAATTTATAATTTAAACTGTGACGAAATTTTTTAATTCCAGCTGTAGATAAATTCTGAAGAAATTATAACAACCACATTCAATAGGGTTTTAAATATCTTCTCATAAAAATATAACTGAGGGTTTTAACTGAGTTAGTTTATTTTAATTATATTAACGTCCTGTTTTAAAGCAACACTGGGACTATTTTGGGACGGATCTCTTATTTTTGAACCGTGATCAGATAACGAGGACCACACCTGAGCGCGCACCCCCTCTCCATATCACACCAGCGGGAGGACGTTTCGCCTGACTGATTGAACGTGCAACACACCCCTTTACACGACAGTTCTTCGGTAGAACTGTCGTGTAAAGGGGAGGTTCCGTCTCGAACCGGAATCCCTTCGGTTTACGAGACGGGATCTTACAACCAAGCCTCTACGGTCATGATTTTAACCAATCTTTTAACTTAAAGGCTTTAAGCGAGGATTTTTCAGAATATATGGTTCAAAGGTCAAGTTTGAAGTCACAGAATATAAAAGTATGTGCGTAATAAATATAAATATAAACACTACCTAGAGTCAAAAGTCGATTGTAATAATTTGATTTGATGCTATCACAGAAATATATAGTGTTCTATCTCTGATCTCTATCATTATCTTTAGATTTAATGTGGCCCGGGATAACCTGGTTGGTAGGGCGTTGGATTCGCATCTCTTTAGCTGCGAATTCGAACCCACCAGCCGAAGACTCTCCATGTGCATGATGGCATGCGAACATGAAATATGTCGTGGTCATAAATCTCTCCATGTCGTGAGTAATACCACTGGGGCAACTAGTTAATAGGTGATCATTCTCTGTTCTAGTTCTAAATTATGATCAGTGGATGAATGAAATCCGTCCTATAAAAAAGGGTTGTGACGTGTGTGTAGCTATGCCGTAGTCTTGATCCTATTTGAAGTTATTGAAAAACAAGAGACCCTCAATCCGCTTAGTTCTCTGATAGGACTGTCAGCGGGTTTGATAAGTGCCATAAGAAACAACAATATATATTTTGCGTAGACAATTTTAGAATCAAGGTAATCGAATTTCCTCTAACATTTGGGAAATAACTTCTGTGGCAGCACGTATAAATAGCCTTTCGTTGATTTGGCTTTGTGGCTTTCTATCATTTTTGTCTAATTTTCTTTTTCTTCATCGTTAAAGATCGCCCGTTTGTAAAAAGAAAAATTGGATTTTATAAACTTAGTCAGCTTTTTGTATTTCTGTCGGATAACTAATCAGCGTTCAGGAATTAATGTTTTAAATGGAAACGAATATAAGAACGCTGTAATGAATAAAACAATCGAATATATATGTATAAAAATTTAATTAGCATTTTGAAACGTTAGAGCTCCATGAAGTATCGTGTATGTTTTATATGTTTCTCACTTATATCATTAACCCTTTTTAAGGCTGTGGTAATTATCTTACCACCACCTTAAAATATTTTCAAAATATTGTAGCTCCAAAACTAACTAGAAACTTACAAAAGTGTCATATTCAACATGTAATGTTACTTTGTGTTCAGTTCCTTGTTATGTTGTTTCACCAGAATAATTTGAAATGATGCATTTGGTAATTTACATTGTATCTGGTTTTTCTACCACTTATTTCATGTGCAATTAATAAATTTTAAATTGTGAAATAACTAATACTAAAAAGTTTTACAAAAATCATATTTACTTGTGAAATTATTTATATTTCATATTTTTCTATTGAATAAGTTAGTAAAATGTCATTGCTAGTTTGGGATGGTGGAAAATATGTAGTTTCCACCCCTGTAATAAACTACAAACACAACAAAACTTTTAAACAAAAATACTTTTTTTGGTCATAAATGAGCTTCTTTTTCCCAAATATAACGTAAAATGAAAATTTTGAAAGAAAACAGCTTGTGCCCGTTAAAGGGTTAAGATAAAGGCACTCTAGTTCTGCAATGTGAAAAGTCCATTTAGCTCGATGATAGATAATGGCGCCTTATTCCCATAAAAATGCAAATAGCAAAATACAACAGAAACGTTCACAAAGACAGTACGAAGCAGAAGGCCACAACGCACGTATATACAAAATATCATTGATTAGATTGTAGTAAAACATAACAGCTTTAAGCCTAAAAGAACTAGATAACTCACTCTGCAATCAGCAGTCCTTATAAAGAATTCACACCTGCTTGTGCAAATATGTTTATACAAATTCCATGAAAGAAAATGGAAGGTTCTAAAAGGTTCTCGGATTTTTTCTACTAATAGGGGTTTCACCAAAATTCTTATATTTTTTTCTATAGAACTTTCATTTTTGCCACTTCGTAGTCACTGAAGTTTGTCGCCAAGAAACAGAGTCATTGAGAATAAATTCAAATCTTTTTTTCTTACTATGAAAGTAATTGCGGGGGAAAAGCGGTGTTACAAATTTGTAATGACGTGTGGGTTCACCATAGTTTCAATTTAATCGTAACCTGTTGTAAAACTACTGTGTTTCGCTCTGTGATCCAATTTTTTTTAACTCCGACAATACATCTCCGTCATGAATAAGACGAAATTTCTTTTAGGAAACTGACTGGGTAGGGTTGATATATTTTTTTCCTTACTGATGCTGCCAAATAAAAGATGCTGAAAAGATAAAATTCCACGAGAACACTTCCAGCCATATTTGTTTACGGTGATCCTTATAGGAACAGATTTTTATAAAGAAGATCCATTTCGAATAGGAGGAATCGGATGAAAGTTTCGGGATTATCATTTTTCCAATCACCAATTTGAAGCAATAAAAATTAATATAAAAAAACATTTTTTTAAAAAAAATTAAATCCTACTTTGGATATTGAAAAGAATTTTATTTTAGTAACTTTTTATTAAATAATTACAATTGTTGTTCTCGTGTTCCGCTTTACAACGAAAGGAGGGGCGCAATAGCTTCTGAGGGTACGGACTCCTAAGTACACGAATAACGATCACTTTTGACTCAGTACCCCCAGTGGTATAGCTCCCGACTTGGAGAGCTTTGTGGCCAGGTCCGAACTCGCAGCTCGAGAAATGCGAATTCAACGCCCTACCAACCTGGCTATCCCGAACTAACTATTACGACTACTATAAAAGCGAGAAAATTTGTTTTTAAATCATTAAAAAAATTACAGAATTAATACGTGAAAAAATGTATTAACATCAAATTTCATCTACTACAAGTTTTTAAAAAATTACTCGAACACGTTTACAAACTTTTACTTGAACTTGATTGAATGAATACAAAGTATTTTCTGGACGATTAAAAATTTGAACAAAATATATATAGGGAAATATAAGCTGTATATATATAGGGAGATTGTGAGCTAACAGTAGGAATGCGAAAACGTTGTTGATCATTCGTCTTCTCGCTTTAGCCGCAGTAGCACGGGTCTTTATAATCTTTTAGATTACTTCTTATATATTTTATTCAACTTTTCTTTGGCTCATATTAAATGCATTTCATTATTTAATAATTTTTTTCTAATCTCTTCGATTCTGATAATTTTTAAATGCCCTTTTAGTTTTTTTTAAGAAAAGAGATTTTAAAATCTTAAGCACTTGAAAGAACATAAGAATACAAAAGGCTTTTAGGTATAGAATTTTGAAATATTTAATTATGTTTCTGAATGCTTAAGCATTTAAAATAAATTGAGCGTTTTTTAAAAATTAAGTTAAGTTGCATTTTGAAAATAAGTGTTATATTAAATTACAGGTATTTTTATATTAAATTAGACAAATTCCCTCGAGTTTACCCTGAATAATTGGATCTTTATTGCTGGCATAAATTTTAAAAAAATGAAATGAAGATAATTAACTTTTTGTCATGCATAATTCTATTTTAGAACTCTCAATTGTATTATTTTCTTCTTTTGCAATCGTTAGACATACTACATATCCAGTCCCACCATTGATTTGTGTTGTTCTTTGTATATATAATTTAGGAATATTTGATATTTTTTAAAATTTTGAGGATTCAAATAATTTTGAGTTTAGTGTAACTTTTTTTGGGGATTTATTCCAAAATTAAATGTAATGATACCAAATATCTCAAATTTTGAGCTAAACATGCCACTAAACCTACGTGAAAGGAACGCTTCCTACAATAACGTGTTTTTATAGTTACCACCATAAAAATAGAGATTTGGCGGAAAGTATTATCTTGGTGGACACACTACACATGTCTTTCAAAGGACTCACTATACATACATTTATAATAAATGAAAAAACGAATAATCGTAATTCTTGAAAACATATTCGATTCACATAAATGTAATGTAACTTCTTAAGTCTATTAGGCATAATAATCAGATACATCTGTTCTGTGAAATGACCTTCTAGTATTAGGTTCTCATCTTCCAATAAAAAGCGATTTTATCTTTTCAGCATCTTTTATTTGGTAGCATCAGTAAAGAAAAAAAAATATCTTAAACTCTATGCAGTCAGTTTCTTGTAAGAATTTTCGTTTCGTTTATGATGGAGATATATTGTCAGAAGAAAAAATTTTAAAAATGTGTACTGGCCACTCAGTACACATTGCCTTATTATATCTGATTGCTATATTTTCAAAAGACCCCCCACCCCACCCCAATAGGTTTAAGCTTCCATTGGTATGCATCTGATATTGTTTTAATTGATGGACTGAAAGGGGACTCCCCGAAGTTGAGCTCGCAATCTTGTTTAGGCCTCAGTGGCAGGAAGTGGATTGTCGCCGAGGAAGGATGTCTACTGATCTCGGTAACCGCAAAAAGAAGTAACAAATTAAAAAGAAACAAAGGGTGAAGGGAGTTTCCACCCGATCATGAGATGGATGCTAATTGGCTGCAGTATTCTGTCTTCACCCGTTTGATAAGCAGTTATCGTTTCTGGGCTTCCGATTAAAAAACAACAACCGAGAACTTCCTTCTGAATGCTTTCAATGAATGTACAGTGATCGAATACTAAACGTTCATATAGTTAAGCTTTTAATAAAGTTATGATTCACAAATGAAAATAAAAAAAACACTTTATTTATTTTTAAAAAATTAAAAATGCTCGATGTGTGATTATTTCGTTTTATGGCAAACACCGAATCTGTAATTCACTTTGTTTTATGCATTTTTATAAAGAATATTTTCGTTAGTTGTTTATGAATAATTAAAGCTAGATATAGCGGAAGCAATACTTAAAGCATAAATGGAAATATTAATCTACATCTTTTAATCATATATATTTTTCCACCTTCTTTTACAAGTATTGTATTATTATTACGTATGAATCTTTGGCAGCAGATCAGTTTTAAAAAATTGAAAAAAAAAAAAAAACACTAAATAAAAATAAACGTTTTTTAAGTCAATTCCTACTTAGGTCAAGAAAGAAATTTTTTATTTTAGTTACTTTTTATTAAATAATTACAATTACTATAAATAATTCATCAAAAAATGTATTGATTTTTGCAAGAATCAAGGTCACATTTTTCATCTTCACGTAAAAAATATACCGAAATCCTCGCATTCTACCGATCGAGCTATTGCCTGTTGACCTCAACTTTCATTACAAACTGCTAAAACTCTATTTAAAGTATTAAAAATTATTTAAATTTAATGAATGAATTAATATTTAAAAAAACTCTTATCATCGAGTGTCATCCACTATAAGTTTTAAAAAAGTATTTCAGCTCGAGTGGATGAATAAAATGTTTCTTTATTAACGATTGGAAATTTGAACAAGACATATAAGTATAAGGGGAGTGTGAACTAATAGAAGGAATTGAGAAAAAAAACCCTATTTTTATATGTCAAGTAGCGACAAATAATGAGCGAATATCTAATGCTACCGAGGGCAAATTGAATAGAAGAGGATAAGTACCCTTTCATTGGGGATTTTATATCAACTATTTTTTTTAATTTTAAAGAGATTTTCAAAATAAACACTCGAAAAGTAATTTTTGTATTTTCATATACACCGCTTACTTAATTAATACTTAATAAAAATAGATTTATTCATTTATTATTACTGATTCTATTGCTTTTATTGCACTGCTATAAGGAGAATCATTTGAATGTGGTATAGAATAAAGGGAAGGATATCTATCGAATGTAATTTAAATTAAGATTGAATAATTTTAGGTCTTCAGTTTTGATTCGTTTTCTTTCCTTCAATAATAAATCCTCATTCTAAATAAAGAGGTGTTAATTCTTTTATGGATGTGACTCCCCCCCCGTTTTAATAAATGATCATAGCCAGATATTCGCTATATCGAATTAGTTTCAGACCTCTGAATTTAATCATTTATTTATCAAATTATTGTACAATAATTTTTCAAATTTATTTTTGAATCATTAGTTTTGGAACAGAATAAACTAAAGAAGAAGAAAAGAAAACCATTTTTCTTAATTACACAAATAATAAAAAATATTTAATGTTATTTTCAGTTGATATTTACTGCTTTCTATTGGAAATTCGATGTTCCTGTTCTTTCAAATACTGTTAGCAAAAATAACTGTATTGTGAAAATATCAGCCAGATTTAAACAGTCTTTTAAGAACCGTCGGTGAAGAAAGGATTAATGCAATCTGTTTTAATTGAAGTTCTTAAATAAGCCGCTATGTTAGAAAACCAATCAATCTTCCCTTTGCCGTCCATCACTTAGTCTCCAGCATAATTTTTTTATCTGTCACCTCCAGATTCAGAGATAGCCGCGTCGACTCGTGGCTGAATTTTTTATTGGTTTGCCAACAGCATGTACATAACACAGATAGATAAAACCACTCAGAAATAATGTGTCCTTATAAAGAGATCCATTTATAATGAGATAATACATTATTTTTATATAATTATATGGAAACAAGATCGTGGATAAGCTAAAATAGTTCCAGTTCAAGATGCATTGTTTTGCGTTGAATGCAGATTCCTATTTCATACCTTTTTTTTTTTAAAAAAATCTCATATTCATAAAGTATCATGATTCTTAAATCTATTTCATATTTCTATGAAGTATTCCCAATTTTCCCTTATTTTTCCTAAACTATCGTACAAATCATATTTAATTTTTAAAAAGATAACTTTTTCATTATGAGATACATTTTATTTTTATAAGAACGCAATTTTGCAGTTGTCTCTCTTGCGATTGTTTTAACAATTTGAATTTTTATGTATTTGTAGACTCCTGATGAAAATGCATTTAATTATATTTTTCCCTAATTTAATTTTAATATTTTAAATAAAAATATCAATTAACAGTTGTATTAAAATTTGATACCATGTTATAGGTTAGTATAGAACTAATGACTAATATTTATACTGATTATTATTAGATATATTAATGAATTACTAATGATTAGTGAGAGGTCTCGACACGTGAGCCGTAGGGTTTCAGGTTCCAGACCCGATTACCCCGAAGAACCGTCGTATAAGTGGGCCTGTCGAGCGCTAAATCCGTCAGCCAAACATCCTTCCGTTAGCTTGATATGGAGAGGAGATTCCAGTACATGGGCCGTCTTCGTCATCTGACCACGGCTCAAAGATACGAGGTCCATCCCAAAATGCCCCTAGTGTTGCTTTAAGATGGAACGTTAATATAACTAAACTAAACCAAACAATTAATGACTAATATAACGAATTACATAAGCCTACAATTTATATTAAGGAATTACAAACATCCAAAAAATAAAAATATAATAATTTATTTTTATATTCTAGTAAAAACATTGTAATTGAGTATCCTATTTCAACAAATTTAACGTTCCCTACTGTAGAATCCCCCTCCGCAATTACTTTTCACAAATATAGAAACCAACCACCTTACTTTAACATCATAAATCCCAATTTGAAATTCAATCGATTCGAGACTAATCTAATGATATCTTTAACGTCACATTGAAATTTTGGATTAGCTAATGGGTTTTATTTCGATTCACTGTTTCGGCTTTAAATACCCCCCTTCCGAATTTGAAAGAATGATGTTTGGAATCTGGGAATTGGATCACTTTAAATAGGTATGAAAAAGATAAAGTGAATGATCGCATCGACATTTTCCGTGACGTCGCAAAATATTCGAAGGCCTCGCCGCATGAGAATCCCACCTGGCGTTCCATTGCGACACACTTCCTCGCCGAAAACACCTAGACGGAAACACCGCGCGTTTCTTCTTTCTCTTCTTTCACATTAACTTTGTTCGAAACATTATTTCCGCCTTTATTCGACCGATAAAG
>JAOUZG010017696.1:20155-38869 GCA_026289955.1 Argiope argentata | reverse complement strand
ATATATATATATATATATATATATATATATATATATATATATATATAGCAGTAACATGGCGTTCAAAGTATACTGTAAAGAAATCTCCAGATTCGCTTATAGTGGGTGTATGAAGGAAATCAGCAGGCTTCAGTAGAAAACAACGAGGACGTTTATTAACTCAAAGAACACGAGCACACAAACAACATATATTTACAGCCGAGATGAACACAGGGCAGCACACTACAGCACCCTGCAGCCCACAAGTTGTAATCGGCCACAGCTACACAACATCTATTTGGAGAGGGGATCCTCGGAGCTTTGCTCTAGTATCACTCCAGACGGCTGAAGTTCTCTCCGTATCCTCTCTTTAGCGGCCGACTCACTATCGCATGGCTGGCTACTCCACACACACGACACAACGCTGTTTCTACAGTTGACAACAAGACTTAGCATACAGAAATTCAGCACTCGCTTGGGCTCCACACAATGGTGACACTTCTCTATCCCCTCGAAGACTCGTTATTTTTCTTTTACTCCAACTCCGCTTCCGGTTCAATTCACCCTGCTGCTTGAGACGGGTTGGCTTTTATAGCTCCCGGTAGGTTCACCGAGAACCTTCTGAACCAATCAGGGCGAATCTGAGTTTCTATTGGACGAATCGTTAAAATTCTCGAAGTTTCCAGCAATATCCATTTTGCCGCCAATGTCGTCAAATCCATCGCTAAAGAATTGTTTAGAGAATACCTAATTTCAGGCGTAACTTCTCATCATCGACAACTCAATGGCTCATCGCCTGCACTTAATACCGAGACCAGTGACACTTGCATAGAATTGCCAAGGCTAACAGACAACACATTAGGAGATAAGAATAAAAAAGGCTTCTCCGGACATTTATTCCGAATTAAGACTTGGGCTTTTAGGGGGGGGGGGCAGCTGTGGCAGTTATGTATAGACTAGAGTGACTGTAATAATAGAGTGACATCGTTTTCTAATTCTTGAGACGAATATCGATAAAATTGGAAAATAGTTAGTAAGAACTGAATCAGAATTTCAGTTAATAGCAGTGATAGTAGGATTCAAACGTGTTTTAGATCCCACGAAGCCTTGGATCTAAGCTGCCAACAATGCAGTGGACTACATTGTAGACATGCAAAACAGTCCACTGTGCAGTGGACTGTTTTTACATGGAATGGATTGAATACTCTGTTTCATCTAAATCTGTCATTGAATGGAAATGATTTTGTTCAGATACTTGAAGACCGCTTGCACTCATTCATGGACTCTGCTCTTTTCATATTCAATTAACTTCAGCCATCGGAGTTAATCTTTGGAATTTACAAAATATAACAGAAATGATATACATATTTTTTTTATTTTATTTTGCAGGCAATCCTTTATGGTGCGACTGTCAGCTTTTGCCTTTTCTTCAGCATTTGAATTCCTCGAAGACCCTGAAGACGGACGTGTCACTCTGCAGCCCTTCGAATGACACTCTTCCAACATCCCCAGCGCGCTGTCCTGAGGGTTGTCGATGCTTCTGCACTAACAATGGAGGCAACCACTACATTTCTGTGGACTGCAGCTCCATCGGACTCACACAACTGCCACCCCTGTTCTCCACGGCTAACGCTTCTGCACCAGAGCACGTAGGTTAAAATAGTGTCGCTTATTGTCACATGAGAACATGATGTAGTTTTCGTTTGGGGATTTTGAATAATCGAAGACAACGAATAACTGAAGCTCAAAATTGCATAGGCAATGAGCATAAATGGCACTATTCATCAATATCCTTTAATCGCATATATTTTTTACCTGCTTTCACCATTATTTCACTATTATGTACGCTTCCTTGAAAGCAGATGCGTTTTCAAAAGGTTGACCTGCTTTTACCAATATTGCTTTTTAAAACTTGTTAATTACTTAAGCTAATTAGAAAAAATAATGTCTTAAAATTATAATATTCTCACTTGATAACTCGAAATTTGCGATCGTAGATTTCATTTTTTTATGATTCTTCTGGAAATGTCAAGTTCAGAGAACTTCCATTATGAATATCCTTTTTAGAATACTTATCATTTTTAATTTCCTTATTAGAATCATTATTAATGTTAATATCCTCATCAAAACCCTTATTATTGTTAATAGTTTTTATCAGAATCATTATCATTGTCGATATTTGGTTGTATTTAGGCACTCGACCCATAATCAGGGTCGAATTTTGCTGCACCAAATTTCACTAAATCAAATAAAATAATTGTTAATATCCTTATAAAATTCCTTATCATTGTCAATGTATTTATTAGAATATCTATAATAGCTAATATCTTCATCAAAACCCTTATCATTGTTAATATTTTTATCAAAATACTTTTGAGGAATAATGCTACAATCGATTAATATTCTTGTTAGATAGATTGAAATTATTATTTTTTCAATCCCATGTCATTATCTCACTAACTGCGCGTTTTGTAGATATTCTTTGGCAACAGGGAGGCGTGTTTAAGAAAAATAAAAGACGATTTGTTTTCTTATTGGGAGGTTGATATTGACTTTGCGAGAAGCGAAATTCACTTTACAATACATGCAATCCGGTTTCTCTTCTGTGCAAAATTATACTTTTATCTTTTATTACTCCAAGAAGTGAGTTATGTTTTGTATGGATGAATAATAAATGTATGCTTTTAAGAAACCTGGCTCTTCATTTTCTTGCTCGACAACAATTCTTATCAGAACCCTTATCATTGTAAATATCTTTATCGGTATCCTTATCATTTTTAATTCCCTTATCAGAATTATTATTATTGTTGTAAATATCCTTATCAAAACCCTTATCATTGTTAATATTCTTATCAGAATCCTTGTCGTTGTTACTCTTACACCCTTATGCTCTTATTGTAAATGCTCTTATGCGGAAGTCATTGTCAATGTTCTTAACAGAACCCTTATCATTAATATCATTAATCCGTATCATAACAGTGATATAATGTGTGGTTTAATATAATAACACAGGAATATAAGGAAGAATTTCCGAAGGGTAGGGATCGATATTTGTGCTTAACGGAGGCTGAGGTTGCAAAGCTGTTGGAGTTAACAGCTTTTTGACCTCATCGACAAAGGTGTTGCCAAAGAGCATCATCGCTTTTTAGTTTGGGGACAATGCTGATTAAGAGCACAGTTTGCAAATTGAATTTAGAATCTTTTGTTACCGTTTGACATCCTTCAACTTTACGATCCTTCAATTTATGGCTTAACAGCCATTAATTCTAATCACTACACCTATTAACATGAGATTCTCTTTTTCCAGAACTCTACCTCCCTTGTGATCTTTTTGAAACGGAACATGGAGGAGAATGCTTTCTACTTCGAAAGCACCACCATTGCCATCCAGGACGAGATCGGGGGTCTGGACGTTTCCAACAATAACCTGCAGTCGGTGGAAGACGCCCGTCTTCCCGGAGGCACGAAATTCCTCCTCCTGGCCCACAACTCCCTTCGCCAGGCTCCCACCTCCTTGCTGTATTCCCTGGAGGATCTGAACACAGTGACGCTGTCAGACAACCCTTGGGCCTGCGATTGCGGAACCACTGGCTTCAAGAGGTGGATTCTGTCTCACTCTGACTCCGTGAGTATTGTGAAGATTGCTATAAAGTATTGCTACCTTTTTAGCGTTGCGGGTTCGGATTAAATGGACTTTACTTGAGGACAGCACAAACAAATTTATTTACAGCTATTTACAGGAGGACTTGATAAAGGAAAACTTCAGATAAACACAATCCAGCAGTCAACAGTCACTTACAGAGTAAATACAAGCCTTACGCAAGATAAACACATACTGCAAAACAGCTATCGTATAGCACAACAAACAGTAAATTATAGCGAGCTCAATAATACAACATTAGCAGCAAACGTAAACACAGCTCACTAATCACAAGAGAGAAAAGTAATCAGCTTGCTACAACGAGTCGCTATTTTTCCGAGAGGAACTCTGCCAAGTTGCGGCTACCCGTCCATTAAATAGCTGAGCGAGCGAACGCGCGAAAACACGTGAAACTTCATGAATGATACAGCGGCTACCAGACTATTCTTTTCGCCAAATGAACTCGGCTGGCACCAAGCTCTTTGTCAACTGTCGCAAATCGATCTCTCCTTCCGCGTACCTCGCGGTGATCATCCGCTTCTAACAATATAATTGTTGACTTATTATTATTTTGTTAACATATTGTTGTTGATTGATTTTTGTTTTGTTTACATATTGTTCTTTGGATAGCATATTCTTTTGTTTACGTATTGCTGTTGACTTATTGTTATTTTTATTAAATACTGTTGTTGAATGATTGTTGCGAAACATATAAAACATATTGTTAAGAAAATTAAATTGTTAACATATTCAGTTTGTGCAGGATTAAAATAATGTACTTTGGGTGCATATATTAATTTGGTTGTTAAGGAAAGTCGATTCACTATCTTTAAAGATGTGCTGGATAAACAAAACAAAATATAGTCCCTAAACTCTATACCCGTAACCATTCTGACCATTAAACAGTCTGATGCACATGACATAGAAAATTCATTGAAGTCAAAATATTGATATAAACTTGTAGTGTTGCTTCTCATCGGGTACCGTTAACATGCGTCAGTTTAATTACTGAAAAAACCATTTTACGATGAGCTCTGTTAGGTATTGGTCGGGTGCCACGTCAGTAATCTCAGAGTTTGGTGATAAACTTGGTGATTAATTGGCGACGAATTTGGGAAATTCTGCGAGAAAAATACTGGAAACTGAGAATTTTAGTGATTCTGATTCCAAGATTATCTTGATCCTCCTCTCGACTCCGGAAACTATAAAAAACACGAAAACAACAACAAATACTCCATTTTTAAAAAACTGAACTCATATTTCATTTTTTAATGCTTTTTCACTCATATTAATATTTTTTTTAGATTATAGATGTCAACGAGACTCGATGTGGCCTTGATGGACAAAATTCACTCGGACTGGCCAACCGAGCTATTTGGTCACTTTCAGACATGGATCTCTGCCCAACGGACGTTGGAATCTATGCCTTGGTCTTTGGTGTACTTAGTAAGTGAAAAAGTTTGATTTCTTCAACGAATTATCTTTAATAATTTTTGTAAATTTCCTGTATGTATGTTTGAATGATATCTCTATATCCTTTTGTCTCAAAGTCAACTTTCCAGTTCATTTAAGAAATATTCCAGTTGTAGGTTCCTGTTTATTATTCCTTATTCCATAATATTTAAACGACTTTTATCTCATTATATGTGGAGAATGATTTTAATAGATTCTGCTTATAAGGAGCGGACTGTATACTTTTAATCTAACCGTACTAAAATACTTACTGTCATTTCTAATGAATTTGGTTCCTTCCAAACACAGCACGAAGTATCCCTTTGGTGCTAGACATATTAGGAAAAAAACCACCAGAAAACACACATAAGAATCACTGCCTCAATCCAACAAAACTCGACTTTATTCACAAAGGACACGTAATCACTTCACAACAGCATCTCTGATATATTTATTCAACATGAATAGTACGCAGTCAACTGCTGAATAGGATATAATCTTAAAAAATAAAATTAAATAAACATAAGGATTTACAAGAAAAAATATACATAAGGAATTATTGAAATAATTAAAACTAAAAATAAACTAAAGTAATTAATGAATAAAACAATTTTTTATTTAAAGCAGTTTCTTGTTTCTTGGGGCACCCTCTAGCGGCAACTTTCAGAGTTATAATCTTGAGAAAGCTGAACATAATAATATATTATGATATACCTCAAATAATGTTTTCAGATTTTGAAATCATGTATTCAAAAGTTCAAACATAAAATTTTCTTGCTGAAGAAAAATACGCATAAAAAATCAATTGAAATTTCTCGCGATGAATAATATCAAAGAGTAGCTAGTTTCTATTGGGATTTCCAATGGATTTAAATAATCTTATTGTATTATTATAATCTCAACTTTAAATAATTTTATAATCTTATTTAAAACACAAGACACCGCAGAAATAAATTGAAATATCCTAAACTGTTTATTAGGAAATTTCCCTAATTAGCTGCTAAGATGTTAATTTGTTGTCCAATCTTTCATAACTGCAATTATTTATTTTTTACAAAAAATTTAAATTCAAATTATATTTGCTATTTCATAATAGTAATATGCCTGAAAAAAAAACACCCAGTTGTCTTTCGACGTGTTTCTATTAGTTTGATCTTTCTTTCTAATTCCTCAAATTTCAAAAATTTATAACAATCATGTTGTTGCACATCCCCAAGAACAGCAGTGCTATATAAAGTGTATTAAATTGAGCCCCCTGAAGAAGTCCAATACTACCAATAGAGTATCAATAAGATCCTACCTGTATGGCCCCAGGCATATAGGAATGCAATCAGGTGAAGCCTTATTCTTAAAACACTTGGAGCAGACTTCAAAACTCTTAGAACAATCAGAATATTTCATAGCTCTACGATTCCCACTGAGAAAGGGAATAGGAGTAGTTTGATCTTCCTTACTACAATCAAGAGTCAGAAAGTCCTCTGGACAACTACTCTTATATCAGTCATGTATTTTTGGGACAAACAAAGTGTTTCTATTTTTTATTTTACATGAAGAAGTCCAATACTACCAATACTTACCCTGAAGAAGTCCAATACTACCAATACTTACCCTGAAGAATTCCAATACTACCAATACTTACCCTGAAGAATTCCAATACTACCAATACTTACCCTGAAGAAGTCCAATAACTACCAATAGAGTGTCAATAAGGTCCTTCCTGTAGAAGCCCAGGCATATAGGAATGCAATCAGGTGAAGCTTCATTCTTAAAACACTTGGAGCAGACTTCAAAACGCTTAGAACAATCAGAATACTTCATAGTTCTAAGATCCCCCCTGAGAAAGGGAGTAGGAGTAGTTTGATCCCCCTTATTACAATCAAGAGTCAGAGAGCCCCCTGGACAACTACTCTTATATCAGTCATGTATTTTTGGGACAAACAAAGTGTTTTTATTCTTTATTTTAGCTCCCGAGAAGAGTTTCAAGCTGTTAAGGTTTTCAGTTGACGTATAGTCTTCACTATCTTGCATTAACAAGCCAGGTGCATGCAATTTCATTACCCTGGATACCAACATGAGAAAGCAACCATTGTAGATGATTTAATTGTATTAATGCCCCTCTATAAAGTATTTTTGTACGATATCTCATCATTTTGTACCGAGATCAGATGACGAGAACGAGAACTGAGCTGGCCCCTCTCTCTACATCACACCACACCAGAGGAAGGACGTTTGCCTTGACAGATTTAAGGTGCAACAGACCCCCTTAAACAACGGTTATTCGGTGGAATCCGGTCTCGAACTTGAAACCGTACAGCTCATAAGCCGAGATCTTGCCACCATGCCCCCTCCGTTGTAGATGGATCTGATGAGACAAAGAAAGATGTTTAAGGTTTTTTTTTGAGTATATTCCCACATTATCCCTCACACTATACCAGCTGCCTGAATGTTGAATTGAGCTTCTACTATCAATGATTATAGATTTAATTAATTGGAAGAAGGTCGTTATTTAATGTCGGAAAACGTGAATATACAAGTGATATTTTGAACTTTTATTATTAGTATTATCGTTTACAAACTATCTTATAAAACTAAATTGATAACGTTTTACTATTTTGAAATAATTGGAGCTTTTTTTTTTTCAATCTATCAATTTTTTAATTCCGAGATGATGATAATAATTTCGAATTTCGCCAGCAGATGGCGTTATAAGTGGTTGGATAGTAAAATACTGTTCGTTTCACTATCCTAAAGCAAGGTTCACACGATATCACTTATAGCGCGCAATAGAACTATTTCAGGAAGATCATGTGATTATAATGGGGCAATGGCAAATAGTTGTCCCAATGAAACAGCCATTTGCCATTTTCCCGTTGGGATCACACGATGTTTCTGAGGTAGGCATGGTCTTCCATTGCCCGCAGTAGTTGGCTCCATTAGAACGCTGATTAAGACAACTACTGTTCAACGAATGATGTGAGTATTTCCGGACTTTACTTTATCATTAAATGTAAACATCTCCTTTCATCTTTCTTCTCATCCCTATTTTATCAAGTTAGACTCATCTATACACATGCTCAAAATCACAGAGGGTTTTAGAATCCGTTGCCAATAGATATTATACTTTTTTTCAGATATCACATATGATAATAGTTACCAACTATTTGAAGAGGGATACACTCTGTATTTTTCTAATAATATTTCGCGTTTTTTTCTCTCTTCATGGAGGTCAAATGATGCTTTATTTGCCCTTAAAATAAACTCTACCCTCTGACTGGGAACTTTAGAATGCATTTATAAGCTCAATGATACTCTAAAAACGGCAATATAGTTGACAACTAAACATCACAATATTTGGATTGTGGCGCTAGCCTCATAAGACAGATAACATCTACGATACTGAAGTCGACTTTTGGTGTAGTGATCATGCTACTCGGCTACCGGCCCTAGCGTCGCAGGTTCGTATCGCGACCTTCACTCACAATAAGATAATTAAAATTTCAATAGTTAACACTTATATTATACCTCTTATAATTTATATCCATAATAACTCGCGCTGCGGTGGCCTGGTAGTAAGGTTTTAACCGCGGATCTGGAGGCTTCAGTTTCGTAACCCGTTACCACCGAAGAACCACCATGTAAGCGGGTCTGATGCTCATTAAATTCACCGGGACCCTATGCACTTTCGTTAGTGTGATGTGGAAGTTTGGAGAGGGGAGTTGAAGTTCGGAGTCTTCCTCGTCCTCTGACAACGCCGGTTCCAAAATTGCCTTAATATTGCTTTAAAACAAAATAATATAACTAAACGTGCTAACCACTCTTTCAGTTTTCTTCTTGGTCGCCGCCACAACGACGATTGCGTATACTCGATACAAGCTGAACATAAAGGTCTGGCTGTATGCCCACGGTGTGACTCTGGTCAAGGAGCGAGACATCGATCGGGACAAGTTGTTTGATGCCTTCATCTCCTTCAGCTACAGAGATCAGAACCTGGTCATTCCGGAACTCATCAATGGTATGATCGTCAACGAGCAGATTTTCTTTCTTAGCACCTGCCTCTGTGATTCAGATTTTAAGTCAAATTGGGGTTATTTTAAAACTATTTTAAAGAATTATCTTGAAAGAATTAATGGGAACGGTTTTTTTCTCCGCCTTCTCGTTTATTTATGATTATGGCTTTTATGTATGAAAGATTAGTTCATTTGCTTAAGGCGACTAAGGACCTTTAAAATGACTTCTTGCAATTTTCACCTTAGCAATTTCAAGTTTTACATGCACTAAGAGTAACACTATAGGAGATGGCATTATGTTAGTTTAAATTTTAAAGCATTATGTTAATTTATTTATGAGTTAGGGGGTTAATATAATATTTAATAGCGTTAAATAACGTTAATAAGAAATGTTCCAGGCGCTCCAATTTCGTTCGAAAGCTCTCCAATTAATATTATTATTTACTCAAGCCCTTTTGAAACAAAAGTTGGGATTAATATTGAAATTTCAACATGAAATATCATAATTAACTAATATAATAACACAAAACTGCTTAAACATTAAAAGAATCAGTAGTTTTAAGTGATTATATTGGTTAATTTTGATATTTCGTATTCAAACTTAAATATTAATCCCAACTTTTGTTTCAAAAGATTTAGAGTAAGTAATAATAAAAATTGGAGAATCCGAACAAATTTGGAGCGCATGGAACATTTTTCACTAACATTATTTATCGCTATTAAATATATTAACCCTCTAACTCATAAATTAATTAATATAATGCTTTAAAATGTTGTGTGCCATCATCTATAGTGTTACTCTTAATGCCAGTAAAATTTCAAATTGCTAAGGTGAAAATGACAAAAAATCAATTTAAAGGTCTCTGGTCGCCTTAAAAGATGTAAATAATGCTTGCAAGTTATAAAAGCATGGATTCCCTTCTGTTGTTGTTAAATATCTCTCATTTAGTTATTATAGCTTGCCATGCGGAATTTTTTAGAGAAGAGAGGGTTTGCTTTTGAATTTTTAAGATTTGGAAATTTAACTTCTCATCGATATATGCTTCATGTAAAATAACAGATAACGTCCTAACGAACAAATGAAACCTTAGCCATACTTCGAGTCGAGTCTTCCCGATAGAGTCAGAATCGAATTTCCTATTTGCTTCATGCAGTATTGCGTTGCGTTTTCATAACTGAATACTATTAATTATGCTAATGTTGGAATGTTTATAGATGCATTTATAAATATTAATTGCGAATCAACATCGTAAGAGTTTAAAACCCTTAGAATAAACTGGAGAAACATGGCTAATGAAATGTATGAATATGTATATGATAAATTTATAGGTGTTCTTAAAGATAATTCATTTTTAGCGCTTGCCTTTGAACTTGTCTTTAATATTTGAGTTGTAAGAGATTTTTTTGGTATTCCATACTTCTCGCAACCTAATTTCTGTAACTTAACCTGACGTTGAATTACATGAAAACCAAGAACCTAAAACCAAACCTGTTCGGCTACATTCCATTAAATCTCTTTTTCTAAACCATATAACCTATGGATATTTTCTCGTAATCTCTTCTTTAGTTTTTGCATGGCTATGGTAAGTAAATTGGTCCAGTTTCTGGGATTACGGGAAATAAATCTGGAAATGGCTTTTTAAAAGCTGTTGAAAAACAAGTAATATAAAAAACCATTTTTTAAAATCCATTCCTACTTAGGTCAACAAAGAAATTTTTTATTTTAGTTACTTTATATTAAATAGTTACAATTAATATAAATATAACAAAATAATAATATTAGGCGGTGAAATAGAAAACGAATTTCCTAGCAATTTTCCATTCACCTTTCCATATAAGATATTCGAACTTACAGCCCAAGGGATGCGAATCCAACACCATACCAACCAGACTCTCCCCGGCTTAACAATTGCAATTATTATAAATAATTGATCAAAAAATTATTCCAGTGTTGAATTTTCAACGCCAATTGAGGATTCAAAGCCAATTGTGACAACACAAATTGCGTGATTTTTCTACATCAGTTGGGGTAATCAATACAGATTAGAAATTTCTAATTTTCTTTATTCTATATTATTTAATTCGAAAGTACTTCAAAATGAATAGGAAAAACCGATTCATTAACAATGTTTGATTTTAAACGCATCAAACATTAAGAAAATAAACCGAATCGGTTGAAAACATGTTAAGCCTAACCTCATTGGCGTTGGGAAAAAACAAAGTGAATTCGTTACTTATTTGGCGGCGCGGAAATGAAAATATTTGATGAGAGGGTTAGTTTTTAATTAATTAATAAATAACAAATGAATTAATATTTTAAAAAACTGTATTAACATCAAATG
Organism: Argiope argentata; assembly: GCA_026289955.1. Classification (NCBI taxonomy): domain Eukaryota; kingdom Metazoa; phylum Arthropoda; class Arachnida; order Araneae; family Araneidae; genus Argiope; species Argiope argentata. The sequence goes on along the minus strand of JAOUZG010017696.1, from coordinate 27,449 downwards.
TCATCCACTACAAGTTAAATTTTTTTCTTAAACTTGATTGGATGAACAAAAAAAATATTTTATTAATTTTTACATACAATTGAAAATTTAAGCTATATCTATCTATCTATCTATTTATATATATATATATATATATATATATATATATATATATATAGGAGTGTGAGCTAACAATAGGAATGGAAAAAGAATAAAACTTTTGCTTAATCACGAAAAAGAAAAAGAAATTTATTTAAAGCCAAATCATCTCCTGCTTATTTCATTAAGACGAGAACATTAATAGACCGAAATTAAAAATAAACAGAAATATATGCAAAAACAATGAAATCCTGCCAGACATTAAATTTCTCTCATTATTCTGTCTTTTTTTTTCAGTGATCCAGAATAAAATGCCGAACGTCCGATTGTGCCTTCATTACAGGGACTTCTGTGCCGGCGATTTAATTGAAGAAAACATCGTCAAAGCTGTGAAATGCTCCAAACGGACGGTCCTCGTCCTTTCCAGGTATTTGATGAACAGTTTTTGTTTCATAACGAGTTGATGAGGCACCCCGAAGAAATAAGTTTATCAAAGCTCTCTTTTAGTAATGTACCGATAAAAAAATATTTTAAACAAAATGTCATCTGAAATTATTTCTCATATCAACATTTGTCTGGTGGAACTACGGGGAACCCAACGGGGGGAATCTCCTTTAAACAATTAAGCACTTTAAAGGTCTTTCACTTGTATTAGTTGTAAGTGGAAATTATAAACTTATTTATAATATTTTGGAAATGAGTACCAGTAATGGGTACTTTCCGTTTGCCGGGCGAAAATTCGCCGAAGAAATTTGGTGGAATGTAACGCTATTTGGCTGTTTTTCGCTTGAAAATATTTGTAAGAAATTAGACAGAATTCTGCATTATTTGGCGATTTTCCACTGGCGTGCGACTAACGGAAATGTACCCAGTAATGAAATTTAATGTTCCCCTTGCAAATATTCTCCATTCACAATTTTGTGAATTGTATTAAATACATAAATGATTCCTCTACTATTCTTTTTTATTATTATACTAAGTTGTTCTGTATAAATCAGTTTAATAATATTTTCTAAAAATCAATAAATAAAACATCCTTGCAGCTCAACGCTAGTTGAAGAAATGATGACATTTAAATAAATACGCTTCGATACTAGACAAATGTTTTTGTCTTTCATGCAAATGTTCTTTTATGTTTCAAAAACATTTTGCTCTATAATTCTTTTTTTAAAAAAAGAAATAATCAGATTGAATTGGATAGTTAATTAGGCAGATGAAAATCCTTTTGATAGTTTATGGAGCAATTTACACTGCTCAAAACAATTAGGGGAGCACGTGTTTTTAACAGAATTACGCAAAGATGTCTACCACTAAGTAACATTAAATGAATCATCCGTAAATTACAGCCTGCCGGGAAACGGAAGAAGAAAACTTTATATGCAAATCAGAGTGCATGACGTCAAAAACCAGAAAAAGGAGATAAGGCCAGAAATCGGGATGTTGCAGAAACGTCTGTTTTATTGCCGTAACTGTGAAATTGGATTGTGCACTCTTTCTGTTTTTGAGACAAGCGTATGAGAATGTCTGAACAACTTGATTTACCGGAATCCATGGCGTGTCATAGGCCGACTGGAATCAGGCCAAACACAACGAAGTGTCGCTGACGCTGTTGGAGTCGCCAGAAGTGTTGTTGCAAGGCTGTGGAATCGATTCCAAGAAACAGGAAATGTTAGACGTCGTCCAAGGAGAGATCGCTACAGCACTACAGCAACCACTACAGCAACTGATGACCGGTATATACGGTTAACAGTCTGTCGAAACAGAACAGAGAATGCTACTCAGCTGCAAAGACAGTTGTTCTTGGCAACAGGACGAATGGTGTCCGGCCAAACAGTACGTAATAGGTTTCATGGGGGAGGGCTTTATGCACGTAGGCAGTCTTAGCTGTTCGAGGAGACCACACGCTCTTTTAAAACTCATGCATCATGTCTATTCAGAGCCTTTTTTTATAATTTACATGTAACCAAATTGGTTCCCTAAATCATCTTTTCATGTTTTTTCCATATTTTCAAAGAATTACAGCTTAATTCCACATTGTCTTATTTTTTTCTCTGTATTGCGCATGGATACGCGTGTACTACCCATTGTATTCCAATACGTGGCTGTCTCGCATGGTTTTCTTGATTTTTTTGCTTTCTCCCCTAATTGTTTTGAGCAGTGTAATTTAGTTATATTAATGTTCCACTGTAAAGTAACACAAGGAATATTTTGAGAATACCTCATAATTTTGAACCGTGGTTAAATGACGAGGGTGAGATATGAGCTGGCCCTCCCATCCGCACCACAGCACACACCAGTAGGAGGACGTTCGGCCATAAAAGATTTGCAACTGATTTGCAAACTGCAACTGGCCTCTTTTTACAACGGTTCTTCGATGGATTCGGGTTTCGGACCTGAAAACCCAACGGCTAAAGAGCCAAGACCTTATCACCTGGCCACCGCAGCAGTATGGAGCAATTTGAGGAGATGTATGAGTATTGTGGCGGAAACATAAGCCAGGCAACATTAACTGGACACGAATGTCCCTTTTGTCTACTGGCTATGTTATGCAGCTACAAACCAGAACGTTGCGAGTTCGGTCCTAACCTCCACATTGTCAGAAATGTCTTTATCAAGAGAAAAATGAATAAGAATTCCATCAAGTACTGTTACCGTGATGATAAAGTTAAATATTTATTTTGAAATTCTACAGAAATGTGTACAAGATTTCTTTAAGGCTAGAGGAGAAAAAAAATCTGCCAAATTGTTGTGGCATGTACGTAAGGGAACGCCGGCTATCTGGCACAGAGGTAGCGCGTCTGCCTCGTGTTATGGTAGTCCAGGTTCGGGCATGGTTGTTTTTCTGTGTGCTATCTGCTAAATGTGTGACTGTGCCCCCCCCTGTAAAAAGGGCCCGTGCAAGCGAATGTGGTGATTGTGTAGCTAAATCGAACTCTAGGCCCTAGTTAGCGCTACTTCTAAAACAAGAGACGCTCCTTTCGGCTTAAATCTGCTGCTGTATCAGCAAGGAGCTTGTCCATGGCAAGAGCCATAAGTAATAACAGCAACATGTAAGTTAACTTTTATTGTACACATTTCCTCTACAGTAAATATTTAAATTATATATGTAGAATTGTTTTTTTTTGTCTCAACTAATTTGCACTGAACTTACAATGCCAGAGTGAGATTACTATTCCTTTTCGTTGAAGACTTGTCTTTGATAATTTTCAAATTAGTACGTTGGATCTTTCCCAACTATAATTCCTGCTGGTGTGGTGTAGTGTAGAGAGAAAAATGCCAACTCAGGTGTCGTCCTTCGTTATCTGACCGAGGTTCAAAATTACGAGATAGGTCCCAAAATGGCCCTAGGGTTGCTTTACAAAGGGACGTTAATATGACTAAACCAAACGAAATCGCAACTATATCTTTGGAACAAATAATTTATCTGGAACATTTCTCAGATGTAAATAATTTTTCGTATTTTTTGCTATTTTAAAAGTATTATCTATAATTTCAATACACATTAATATGTTCAACAGTATTTTCACTGTATGGAGTGATGGCGTAAAAGTGAAGTAATTAAAAATATGTGACTGAATATCTTTGCTATATCTAATGATATACTTTGAATTTTAAAGGAATGGTTATGTGTATAGTTAAAAACTCTGTTTCAGCATCGATTTATCTTACTTATTTAGTGACAATTAATTTCACATGCGTATATGTCACAGCGTTTTGCGTTTTGGCGTTTTATCATTGATTGTGGCGCCATCTATAGTACACAAAGGAAAGTATATACTAATTTCTTAAAGCAGGAAACAGGATTTTTAAAAAATGAACTAAGATTTTATAATTTTTATGATCTAGCCACTGGTCTAAATAGTATGCAGATCGAGAATTTTGATGTAAAAATTTGTTGAAATGTATCAAAGTTTCTTTTAATTATTTTACTTTTATTTCAGAAACCTCACATTTATTCTTTTTTCCCCTTTGAATGCAGTGAGGCCCAAAACGATTTCGGTATTTCTATATGTAGTGTACAAATAACTATTTAGATTATTCTCCTTTCCAGCATCCATTTTTTTTTTTTACAAAATATTACACATTTCACGTTAAGCTTGATAGTCGGGTGAAAAAGGTCGAATATACGTTTCGACATATCCCCAGGTTTATCACATATCCCTGTTGCATAATATTATACATATTGTTGAACGTTATATTATGTAGCTATATTTTTATATCATTATCGCGTCATATCATACAATATTTACAAAATTGTTTAATATACAATATTATATAATATATGCGTATTACTAGATTCGTTAAAACAATTTGGTTCAAATTGACGAAATTAAGAATTGAGTTAGTAAATATAGTCAAGATCAACGCTTTCGGAGTTTAAATCCTTTACCTAATTTCACTTATCTTTTTTGGGGTGTAGCGTTAGTCTTATAAGCCAGATAACATGTGCAATACCGAAGTCGACTTTTGTATTATGGTCATGTTACTCGGCTTTTGGCCCTAGCGTTGCAGGTTCATAACGCGACCTCCAATCGCTACATTGGTGACCTTGACAACGCAACCTTTCGGAATAGTCATGATACCATCTACTCGCAGCAAAATCGTCAGACTTACTTGACGTAAAGTAAGCAAACAAACAAAAATTGTCTCACTTGACGAACAAGCAGCAACTTTCAATAACGTTTGGCTCAATACAAAATCGTTCGCTTCTTCGTCGACTCATTTGTGGGGCAGTACTGTGGCGCTAGCTTCATAAGCCTGATAACATCTACAATACCTAAGTCGACTTTTGTATTATGGTCATATTACTCGGCTTCTGGCCCTAGTGACGCATGTTCGTATCGAGACCTTCAATAGTCACAGGGGTACTTTTGAGTTCAGATCATTGTTGACCCACAGAAAGACTGTTTACCTTTTGACAAATTTAATCTGAAATTTAATTATTATCTACAGCTTTATTGAAAATGTGACATGCAGAAATTCATTTGTTTAACTTGTTACATTTTTCAGTTATCGTGTTCTAAAACAAATAGACTGTGAAACAGTATCCCAACAACTGTCTTATTTCAGAGTGGTGCAAACGAAGCAATTTATTTAAACATCGAAGAAGAATTTTTATTTGTTATAACTCTTTCTATTTCCTTACCATTTTTTAAACAAGGGAAAATTAAAAGTAATAATGCCAAATTCAAAAGAAACTATTGAATTTGTGATAGCATTAAAAAGAAACTAATCGACATTTTGATGATTGTTTGTTCTTTTCTAGGAATTTCCTCGAGAGCGAATGGTGCATGTTCGAGTTCAAGGCAGCGCACGTGCAAGCCCTGAAAGACCGCGTGCACAGGATCATCATCATCAAACTGGGCGACCTCCCCAAAGATAGCGAGTTGCCACAAGACATTCAAATATACCTAAAGAGCACCACGTACCTGACATGGGGAGACAAGTACTTCTGGAATAACCTGTTCTACTGCCTGCCCACTTCCACTCCACCCCGACCTACCACAACAGTCAATATGAACGGCGAGAAGGCGAAGTACCCTGCCTTAGTTTGATAAATCTTCGAAAAGAACATTCATTTCGTTTCGAACAAGTTCTGTGATAATATTCATGTCTCAGATAGCACAGACTGTTGCAAAATATTGGGTGATATTATATGACATTAATCAATATTTCACAATATTATACAATATTGTGAATATCCATCCATGGTATACGATATTGAACTAATATTTGTGTGCTTCTAGGAGTTAGTACAGTTCCTTAAACTCACCTTGTGCTGAAATGAACTTATCAATGCCTGATTTGTTCATGTAACTTATCCACACAACGAAAAGTTTCAGCAGTATATTGCCATTATAAAAGTGATTCAATAAATTTTATTATCTTCTTCATCAAAGAGGGAAAAATAATTTCATTAAAAATGTGCTTCATCAGTACTTTAACCTAATTAAGTATCGTGCCAATGTTATGAAGTTTGGAGCACTATATTGCTGCTACAGAACGACGTGAAGAATTATATTGCTCCTTTCAATGAAAGCAAAATAATGTATCTCAAATTGCATCAAAAATGTTGTGTAACTAAACTAATTTATCAATTTTTTGACCTATTAAGGCATTTACATAATACTATTCTAATTTTCGAATAGGAAATAACTATCACAGGATAGATTAGCATGGTATATTTTTTCAAGCAATGAAAGAGTTCTTCGGACAAAAGAAAGCAGTAGAAATTGGAAATCAGTTAGTTGTAGAAACTATTTTTGCCTCCCATCGAAATAATTACATCTTCAAGGAGGTTATCTATGATATTATTGATTTTGATCTCTGAATCTTGCTATAAAATGTTGAAATAAAGATTCTGTCACGGAACGTTCAGGCACCCAGCGCCATTTACATGATCTGACAAGCATTTCTAACTCAACGTTGCTATGTGGTTTGAAGTCATCTAAATATATCCTAATCCACTTATAAGTTTGTAAGGCTGGGGATCTGACATACTTTGAAAGAATTGTATGCTTAGGAGTTTAAAAACACGGTTAAAAAATGGATAATGTTTTGTGTTGTATTATCACTACACAGGATAAAAACAAATTGAATCTATTTTTCCTTTGGTCAGGTATTCAAAGAATTGTGAAGCTATCAGTTAGCTATTGCGTGATGAAATGTAAACATTTATTTTCTTTATCTGTTCAGCTATGAAGTTCTTTTTATCAGAAACAATGAAGACAAAAAAAAAGGCACTGAAAGTATCATTTAGATCTAGCCATAAAGACTGAATGTATATACCATTAATGTCTTGCCATAATGAATACTCGTGAGATATACGTCTTCCTTTTTTTAAAACAAAAATAATGTAGAATTTTGTATATTTCAATGTAAAAATTAACACTACTCAAATATTTTCTGAAAAACTCTGAAATTAATTTCTCGAACTATTTATACGTAATCATACTGTATGCAAGTGCTGTGATTGTACTTTAATGAATTACGACGAAATGGTGATGAACTGAAACTCATTGAGAACGTTGTTTTGCTCAATTCTTAAATAATCTTGTGTGCTATTTTATGTTGTTTTCGAGATTTCATATCTCTCTCTCTCTCTCTCTCTCTCTCTCTCTCTCTCTCTCTCTCTCTCTCTCTCTCTCTCTCTCTCTCTCTCTCTCTCTCTCTCTATATATATATATATATATATATATATATATATATATATATA
>JAOUZG010017696.1:0-20055 GCA_026289955.1 Argiope argentata | reverse complement strand
ATATATATATATATATATATATATATATATATATATATAAGAAATGAGAGTTCATAATGAACTGATGAAATCTTGACAGCGAAAAGCAGTCTGGGGACAGCGAAAAATCATCAAAGAAATTTGGCAGGATTCTACTTTAATTTGGCGATTTTTCGCTGGCCTCCGGAAAAACAGAAAAGTACCTATATTTCAATTATATTCTCAGATTTATTTTGTACAAACGCTTCAAGTCTTAAGCTCTAAATTTATTTCACCATTTTCGTATGTTGGAGTTTGCTGTCATGAAGATTTTGGGTACTTTTTTTGTTTCTCGGGGCTGTAAAAAAATCGATAAACTGTTGGCATTTTTTTATGGCGATTTGGCGAAAATGATTTAATTGTCGCCAATGGCCTTTGGAAACAGAAAAATACCAGATTTTGCTATATGTTATTATTTTTGAATCACTGTTCTATTATATATACATAATTTTAAATAAATTTGAATAAATTCAATTGTTTAGTTTGTAATATATCGTTCAATAGATAAAATTGCTAAATTTGCGGGGGGGGGTTTACATGGCCAACGGGATTTACTAGAAAAGTTTTGCTTTCGGAGTCAGAGGACTTTAGGCTCAAACCTACTTTCAAAATCCGTCATATATACAGGCCTGGTACATTTTTAAATTTGATATTTTGAGGAAAATTTCTCTTTTTCTGATATGGTAAAGAAATTGAGGGGGGGATATTCCACTCTTGTTATCTGACCACTGTTCAAATTAAGGAAATCCATACTTAAACAGTTTTAATATTGTATCTAAAGAAATATTAATGTAATTAAACAAAAAAAAAGAAAAATGTTATTAGTTGAATTAAAAGAAAGATAATTACAAATGGGTTATAAGTTTTCACTATTTGTATTGTAATGATACTGAAAAAATAATTATTTTTCCTGTTAAATATTATTTTAATATATTTAACTAATTCACTGAATTCCCAGGACTGCTTTCTCAATGGGGCTTTGTTATCGCATGGTAATTACATTGATAAATACAATTATATGAAGTCAATAAGGACATTTATGAAAAAGTATTTCTATTCATATCATTTCATTAGTATTTTAAGACTTTATGATAATGATGATTCTAATTTCTCTTCATTTAGCTGGCCTATCAAGTTTATAAATAAAAGACTTAAAACGTCTAGACAGAACTTATGATAGAAATTTAATTTCATTCCGATATGGGAAAAATATGCCATTATGATGAACTATCGGGAGAAACTGGCCTATTTTTCTGTTTCACTTGAAGGCATTAGTGAACTTGACCACTATTCACTGTCAAAGCGCACATAAATTAGCTAATTTTTGAATACTTCTAGTTAAGAGCACATTTAAAGGGTAGAACCTACATCATTCTTCTTCATCTTCAGCCAATTCCATTTGACTTTTGTGGTATTTTAAAGCTGTATTCTGTCATATAATTTTAGTTTGAAGTTTAGAAATTACATAATACTTATAAATATTATTGATTTAATCATTATCATTCACTGTAGAATTATTGTGAACAAAATTATTTGCTGTGCAAAGTTTTTTTTGTATATATCGATCGTTTTTATTGTACTTTCATATTGTTAAGTCTTGTGTGAAATCCTGTATATGCTCACCTTAAATGAATTGTACGATATATTGTAAAATAAAATGTAAATACTGAAAATCTATAAGCATGGAGTGATGAATATTCTATAAAAGCGCATGTTTTTTTTTTCTGTTTTTACTTATCTGTTGCCTCAACCGATGAATGTACCAGGTGTTCCAAAAATGACTGGTGGATTTTAAAACTAAATTTAAAGAAAACGGAAGGCAATTGAAATATATCTTTCGCGGCTTTATGATTGTTAAATTCTTTTTATCTGTCTTTCTTCTTCTTTTATTTTTTTTATTCGCCGAAAACATTATTTATATTGGATTTTTGAATATAGCGATTAGATAAACTTCTCCCTAATTGCTCCAAATTGTATGATATTAAAACCGCTTTATTTTAATTATTTTACATAATTTATACAGAGTGTCCCATCAAAACCAGATAAACTCTGCACAGCCAAATTCATTATTTGGAAGACATAAAAAGTAATTAAAGAATATCTATACAACTGATAGTTTTTGAGAAAAACATGTTAACAAAACCGTAGATGTTATCTTCTTCTTCTGTACAGCCGACCACCCCATCAACACTTAACGTAGCAGTATCGACAGGATTTGCTGTGGCCGACTGTGGGCTGTAACAATACACATCCTTACATTGACCGAATCTGTCAAACTGATATTCTCTTCGAGATACTTGACCCAAAAGTGGTCATAAACTGACCACTTCCTCCTCTACAAACTTTCAAATAGTTGTGAAAAAACTGTAGATTTTAGATATCATGTCCTCAAGTCATTATTTTTAACTTGTAGATGTTTTTTATGGTCGGAGATTTCTGTACATTCCTTCCTTCATAGTCCTCAAATCATTATTTTTAACTTGTAGATGTTTTCTATGGTCGGAGATTTCTGTACATTCCTTCCTTCATAGTCCTCAAATCATTGTTTTTAACTTGTAGATGTTTTCTATGGTCGGAGATTTCTGTACATTCCTTCCTTCATAGTCCTCAAATCATTGTTTTTAACTTGTAGATGTTTTCTATGGTCGGAGATTTCTGTACATTCCTTTAAATATTGATAAGCAGTACCACCACAAATACATTTATTTTCCTGCATTCTTCCAAATCTTTGGAAATATGCAGGGAATCTCCCATGTCCTGATATAATTTGGATTACCAGTGGATGGCATCTTCTTATTTTTATTTCTGTATTAGGAATAAAATTGTAAGTTACCCTTCCTTTTTTGGACATGTACCATCTGTCAAACCATTGTAGCTTAATTTCTTCTCTCAGTTCCCATTTTAAGACATCATTTGATTTGGGGACAATCGTATCCACACTCTTTTTCTGTGCCGCCATCTTTGCCTATTGATCCGCCTTTTCGTTACCATAAATCCCAATATGGGCCTTCCCCCAACTCAACTCTATCAACTTGTTAAGTTTTACTCTTTTTATCTTTTCTTTTATCGTCCATATGTCCCTATTACAATTGGGAAATGATTGAACAGCTTGTAGAACCGACAAAGAATCTGAAAAAAATCGAGCACTTCCGTCCGTCCGCCAACCTTTCACAATATTCTACGCCCATCTTTAATGCTTGCACTTCTGCCTGATAACTTGTGCCACGGTTCGATAATTTCACTAGGTTTTTATCGATTTCTTTCCCACAGTAATTGCAGCTCCAACTTGAACCGTAGATGTTAGCTGGCTTCTGAAGCTTTCAACTCACATTTATTGAAAAGACATTCTACAAACAGAAGGTTCTCCTGATGTTAATTTCTTCTCTGCTACAAGTTTGCTGTTTTACAGGTTTAAAGGTTAGACCCCAGGTGGTCACTGCAAGTGGGTAAAACCGGATTCGCAAGGATTGCTACAAGGACCATTATACAGTTACTGGAAGATGGGATGATCTAAGGAGGCTGTTATTCTCGTAACAATAACTCAGGACCCCTTATTTCAGGTCAAATTATAAAAGTTCTAGTAGAAGATTTTATGCACTTTGACGCTGTGTTTAATATGTGAAAAAAAAATCGTTAGCAAAGCGCACTTCAGTTGTAAATATATAATAATATTAGAAATATTAAAAAGGCTATAATACCGGAAAAAATATTAGCAATAACACTAATTAATCTGTGAGAGGAGAATGTAATGAATCTGAGTAAAATTTAAAGTGATAAAAATTGCAGACCTCCACTTATTAATCTTTGTAACAACCAAGCAGAAAATAATATAAGTAAAACTTAAAATTCATGATCAAATAATTAATTTTTTTTATTCTTGCAAAAGTATTCCAGAAGGCACTTCTAAAGGGGATAAAATGCTTCCGGCATGGTGGTTGGATCTCGCCACCCTGTTGGGTGCACAAATAGGTGGGGGCGGGGTGGCTCCTCCCATCTATGAAGGGGCGTACCTCCTACGGGATGAGTTATACTGTGGCCGGTTATGGTCCTTAGGACCCAATCACAGTTCCCGCCTGTGTTGTTTATATGGCGGTCCGATCATTACATTTTTTGGTTTATTCCATAAGCCATCGGTACGGTCGGAGTGTCTGTTATGACTTATTCATGCAAAGATTTTTCCATACACCGATAAATTGGTCACTTTAAACATAAAGTCAATTCTATGGTTTGATAAAGGAAAGTATGGAGTTGTGTATTTGATAATATTGCAAAGAAAAAGAACGGAGATATTTTTAACTCGCCCCAATTAGACAATTATATAACACGTACTTGTCTCGAAGGAAAAAGTTGAAAGCAGCACTGGATTAAGCCTTTCAAGTTTTAGCATTTTTAAAAAGGAGAGCAACCACATTTGATACCAAATTCATCATGTAAAGTGTTTCAAACTTAGAATTATTTGATTGTTAATTAAAAAAATACGATGGGCCAAATGTGCCCTATATTCAAGACAGTATGAAAACAGTACCAAATTAGACAATCGAACTATAACACATCGAGTCATACTGATTACATTAAGATTCCTAAATAATTTCAGTTGAGTTTTTTAAACATTCTTAACTTTAATATTTATAAGGTTTTACCATAATTTTAAAAAGCTAATAGATTATCTAATATTGTACATTTTTAGAAGAACTCTCATCAGTAGACCAGAAATTAAATTCTTGTTCCTATTGTTGAAATGGGAGGGGAAAAGGGATTTTTCTTTTAAAGGGATATTCAGATACATCTTACACCGTTATTAAAGGGAGATTACCAATAAAATCTCCATTCGACAGCCTAATCCACGCTCAAGAATAGTCCATATTTTTGACTTTTGAATCAAATTCTAAAAGATTTGGTGTATTTTATTTAAAAAAATAACGAAAAAGTAGATATCTCCTTTCCTTGAAAAATGTGTTGAATCTTCTTCGTTTGTCGAAAAAATGCATCTATTTAAGAATATTTTTACCATACTATAACAATGTAAGTAATCTTTCAAAAGAAATTAATTTCAGTACTTCACAGCATGAGGCGTTTAAAATATAAATAAAAATGCTGTGTATAGTTTTTAAAAAAAATATTTTCCGTTCTTTAAACAAGTGTATTTTAAATGGTCTTGAATTTCGAAAACGGACAAATGACTTGGAACATGCTTTTAATCATTCTCAAAACTTACATCTGTGAAATATTATAAATATTTCACCCCCCCCCCATGCTATAAAAAATGGAAGAGATGCAGGGTTTATAACCGGATTTCATTTTACTGATATTTTATTTCTTATCGGTATCATTTCAAAATAATCTTTCGTATACAATCTGATTATTGAACTATATCTTACTCAAGGGTCACTCTCAGGCTGAAATCCAAACAAGACATTTTTTTGGTGAAGGGTCTGACCTTTGTCCAACAATATTCACCCCTCGTGAACCCAAAAATCCCCTGATATTGAGGCCTTAGAGATAAAAAAAATTAATAGAAGTAAAACAATAAACTATGAATTTCTTTTTAGGTGAAATTACAATAAAACAACAAATTATAAAAGCTCCCTTACAAAAGAAAAATCGTTGAAACAAAAAGGGAAGGACACACTGCAGTAGCAGTTAAAACTGCTGTACAAAAAAAATCATCATGCCAACCTATATTGAAGCTTCTAACGTCAAAAGCTGAACCAACGTAAAGTGCTTCGTCATTCTAAGTAACATTCGTCGTTCTGTAGGACATCAGCGCCATCTATTGATCTTGTTAACATATTACAGAAAGCCAATCATTTGTTGTGCAAAAATATAGAAATAATGCACATCCTCTTACAAAATTGGATATCATGTCTAGAAATATCTTCTTGACCTCTAAATCAGCAATATATGGCAATGAAGCTTCTAGTTTGCAGGATTCACTAGGATTTAACAATAGAAATAAGTTTAAATCAAACAGTGATAATAAGAATACACATAATTATTTTTTCATATCTTTCATTATTTAAATTTTGTTGTGTGCTCGGTGCATCTAAATACTCCTCAATTTATTGATTTATTAATAACTAGCCGCCTTTGGAGTCCAGTCGGTTCGCCAGTATTAATACTGACTAAAGGATTCAATCAATTTTTTTAATATAACTTGGTCTCATAATAAGTTTTTCAGCAAAATATTTTTAAGCTTCAAATTTCGATAGTCATATAACTCACTTATACTATTATGTAGGCCTTAAGCAGTCCTATCTTTGAACCACGCATATCTCTCTGATTTTCTATCAGTAGATGTAAAATGCAGTTTTAAATTAAATCGGAAATGATGAAACTTCAATTAACATAAAGACCTCTTTACTCAGTCCAAGCATGTCTTTAAATAAAACTAAGAACTGAAAGCAGAGTAGTCCGACATTGAAGTTTTATGTTCACTACAGAAATTGAAACGTTATAATTTTTTTATAATTTATAATATCTCAAGAATTATTCCGCAAACATTTCACAGATTAAACGAAACATTCAGTTTTTAATTTTATTTTTATATGTATATAAATGCTCTCAATAATAACATTTTATTTATTTATTTATTTGGTGTATAAATATATTTCAAAAAATTATGGTTTAAATTTCTTTTGTCTTATAGATTCATATTTGTAACATATTCTTACTATTTTAACTTCTAAATAAATAAATAAACATTTCTATCTTTTGTGACCAAATCTGGCTGATTTATTAAGTTCTGAATAATGAAAGCTTAGAACAATCATCATTTTCATAATCTAGGCCAATTATTCTAGAGTAACCGTTATCTATACACTATATACTTTCAATTAATAATTATTATTCTTATTTGTTGTTATAGGACAATTTCTGTAAATTAAAAATCTGCTTTTATCGGCTCTTTAGAAATTTACCGAGGCTTGTTTTCTCAATCGTTTTAATTTACTAAGCAGATGATTTATTATTTTCTGAATAATTTTTTTAATGTTTTTTTAATTCTTTTTTGATTTTGTTGTTTATTTTTAAAAAAAATCTTTCAAGTTATTTTCTAACAAAAGTTTTTAAAATCCAATTCAATTAATATATTGGCTATTTCAGTTTTATTGAATTTCAAAACAATGCATAAAATCTGAGAGAATTTTTTTTTGCAATTCTTTTTTAAATATTCCAATTAAGACAGAATCTTTAATTTTTAAAATTTTATTTTCATGTTTTCAGATTGTTTTGTATGTATATAATTAGAAAAAAAAACACTTCTTGAGAAATTCTGAATTTACAGGATTTTTTATTTATATTGTGCATAGTACTATGATTCAATATCCTTAAATCCTTCACATGCAATGGCGGTTTGATTCGTGCATCGAATTGCTAAATTTATAATTTTATATCTGAAATTAAATGAAAGTATAAAGTAATTTAAAAAGAAAAAATCCTTAAAAAACGATTGAATAGATCAAATGACTCCACATTGTGAAGATGAAAAAAATATTTTGCTATTTTTTCTTTAAGAGAAGAAAACAAATTAATCTTTGCAAAGAGGTTAGTTTCCGGTGCAAATAAATATTACTTTTTATTTTCTCAGAAGTACTAGAAGATGAAGTTTCTTAGTATCATGCTTTTAAAATTACACTAATTAATTAATTTTAGGATAGAGTAATTTCTATTTAAGAACATAAACAATTAAAAAGACTTAAAACGCCCTCGAAGGAAAATTTTATGTACTATTTTATTGCTATGGAGGAAATTGCGAATCTGTTTTGAACAATTATTGATGAATATTCGCTTTTTCAAAATACAAAAAAATGTATTACTCCCGCGTTTGGTATAGTTTCGAATATTTCTAAACTAACTCGCATTTACTTTGACAACTTTTGTTAACCTGTAAATCTAACAAAACTAAAACGCTAACATTGAACTTGATATAACGCTTGCCGAGGTTGAGCCAATCGTCCACTCCCCCCCCCTTCATATACATTTTATCGAGCGTGATATAGTAAATGAACAAATAGACGAATGGGTACAAAAGGGAATTAATTAATTATTTAATTAATTATATAACCTTTCTTTGTTCTTTACGTTATGCCTCAAGTTTTCGTAGTTCGTAAAAAAGACGAGAAACACAAAGTCTGTATAGATTAAAGGCGATTCAATTGCGGAACTCTGTGTTGGTAGCAACTTGTATGCATACAATAATATGTATTATTGAAACGAGTACTAAAGGAAAGAAATATTGAACTTCGAAAATAATAAAAAAACTTTAACGTTATTTTTTCTTAAAATGGGTGATGTCTTAGATAGAAATGTATTTTTCCTGCGTTTTCTAAATCAAATTAAAAACCTCCTCTTCATTTAAGAAGCATATTTTCTCAATTTATAAAGCTGAAATTAAAAGTATTTACTTATATCCGTCAAAAAATCTGTACTATATCTGAAATATATTCATTCGAGAGGCTAGGTAAAAGATATATTTTATTTCAGATCTAAACCGTAAAACATGATCATGGCTTATTGATTAGGTTTGTGCGTCCTAAATTTCCTTGATGGAAAGAAAAAATAATTAAGAATTGTATATGGAGAAAAGATTAATTATACGCACTTTTACTCAAACATTAAAAAAATTAATAAGTTACTTGTGTAAGTCAAAAGATTCGGATAACAATTAAAACCCATATAAAGAGAAAAGTTTAAAAATTAAAACAATTATTTTCGTTTATCGCATTTCAAATTAATAAAAGTAAAGTACATTAAAAAAATCGCAAAGATTTTGATTAAACAATTTAAGCATGAAATTTAAAAAAAAGACTAGTTTTGATCTTAATGCCAAATATTGCTTTTATAAAACTGACATTTTAATTTATACACGCCTTATTATGTAAGCAGAAAGTGAGAAAAATTGTGAATTTTTTTTAAAAATTTCATTATAATTAGAAATTTCAAACAGTATTAAATCCAAAAAAAAAAAACATTTTACAGTATATTTAGATTTAGGCATCTTCAGTCGTTTATAGCGTTCATTTATTTGGCTATTCTTAAACGTTACTGAGGATTTCTATTTAATATTTCTCGTCTTTTTATGGATGGATTTTTTTTCATCGAAAGATGTTATTAATCACAAATTCTGTAAAACACATAACTTAGATTACTGCACTAAAAGTTGTTCCCCCATCTGTTTATACATTTTCCTCGTTTCCGGTCTATTTCTTCACACATCCAATAATATTATAGGAGGAATGAATTAAAAAATGATAGTAATATAAAAAGTTCCTTAACGGACCTTCTTTTAAAATCAATTATAAAAAATAAAACATTTCCAAAATTTAATTAAATATATATTTTTATAACTACTCAACATTTGAAAATAAATTGGCGAATATTTTTTTATCCTTATCAATAAATTTGCAAGAATCAAATAAAATGAAGCTAAAAGTATGTTTTGAATCAAAATTTAGTAAAATTTCCAACAAAGTCTGTTATTATTAAGAAGAGAAAGGCTCACTTTTGAGAAGATGTAAAAAACAGTTTTGCTCGGTATTATTTTAACTACTTTATAACTGCAAAAAATGGCCGAAATTTAGCTTACTTCTTTCCTTCACAGAAGTTCTAATAAATGTTGACAACAAAATTTTTCTTAAAAAGAAAAAAGAGAGCCACAGATACATTGCACTCATACGCATAAAATAAAAATATTTATTACAGTTTTCACAAATCACATTTATCATATCCAGTAAACAAAAAGTAATATCCAAGTAGAAATAAAAGGAATTCTTTGTGAAATTCGTCATTATAGTTAAAATAGATTTTTGATTTCCACTAAAAATCCTCATTGGAATACAAACATAATTTGTTTAAAGTTCTTAAAAAAGAATTTTACCAATAATTAAAATGCATAAAAAACTATAATACTAGTTCAAAATCAAAGCGTTACAATCTATTATTAACATTGTTTATCGACCATAGGTTCATTTTAACATGTTTCAATCGATACTGTTATTAGGACAACTACAAGTTATTTTCAAAATTTTTGTTAAAATCAAGATAAGAAATAAAATTACCAATATCATTGCATTTAAGAAGCATTTAATTTTGAAGTAAAACTGAAAGAATGAATATATTTAATTCATCAACTATATGAAAAAGCATAAATATTAAGAATTATAAGCACTAGATTATTTAAAAAGCAGATTTACTATTTATAATCATATGCATAAAAAAGTAAAAACATTGGAATTAAAAATTCGCTAAATTTGTAGAATTCATATAAAAAATTTAAAAATAAAAATGTAATATTTCATTTAAAACTATTTCGGTTCGATAGACAAAGTGATGTAGCTTCATAACAGTGTAAAAGAATTACTTCTCTAATTTTCTCATTGATTTTGATCATGCATTTTCCTGCGATGTCTGTTGCAATTGCCGCTGTTCGTGAACCCCTGTCCTCAGACCGGGCATTCATAAGGTTTCTCTCCAGTATGTCTCCGGATGTGTATCCTAAGATGATCTTCACGGGCGAATGCTTTTTGACATAAATGGCACACAAAGCTCTTTTCGCCCGTGTGAGTCCCATAATGTCTCTGGAGATGGTGTTTCTGTCCAAAACCTCTTCCGCATGTCTCGCACTGAAACGGCTTTTCACCAGAGTGTGTGTTGTCATGTCCGATGAATTCGGATTCGGAAAAAAATATTGCTTTACAAATTCGGCATTTGAAACGTTTTGTGTCAGTATGTATTCGATAATGCTCTTCAAGGCTGCTTTCACATTCAAACTGTTCAGAACAAATATCGCACACAAACGTTTGGTGATGAGGACGTATTCCCGAAGGTCCGGCCACAGCATTGTCCTCTTCCATTGAACATGCAGGTTCTTTCGATTCACTCTTCGAGGCTGTCTTGATTATCCATTTTCTCCCTGAGCCAGGAGCTAACGAAACTTCAGGGATATTTTCGTTTAGAGATGCATTCATTAATGCAGAATTTTCAGTATCATTTTGTTGAACTTCTGGTTGAAGATTCTCGTCGATGTCATTTAAATTTTCTTTAATTTTATCTTTTGTGTAATCGTTTTTTTCATCTAATTTTTCTGATTCTTCTTGCCGTGGCAGTGTATACACGTTCTCATCATCCTTAGGAAAGATGCAGGAATGAATTTCACCAAAATTAACTGTTGTACGGCACATCTGACAAAAGTAGCGAGCCATTCATATGCTGATATTTAATTTTAAAAAAATTATATCGTTTCAAACGTGTAAAGAAATCAGCTAATGATTTGGAGGTATTAAGAATTCAAATTTTTCTAGAAATCATTATTGTAGGTGTTACTGATGATGTCATAAAAATAATAAAGTTTAAAAGGGATTTAATCGATTAAAAAGTTTTTTTCTCATCTGTTTCAAATGCATCAAGCTAGAGCTTTCTCACATTAAAGGAAGACCTGTAAAAGATCCTAATGCAATGTCTGTCATTTCAAATTTAAAATTGCCTGTATCTGAAGTGAGATGCGAAACAATCTTGAAATACGCTATTTGTCCGATGTGATAAGTTAAAAATTTATATATACTTAGAATCAGAATTTTAGAATGGATTTCGATTAGAAGACATTAATATGATATTAGCAATGTGTTTTTAAATTCTTGATTCAACTGTTGATCAGAACTTGCGTCGCTGATTATAAGATGATCCTAATTAATTTTATTCTACAAATATTCTCTAAATCTATATTTTATGTTTTAGAATCAAATCTTCTAACCGATCTCAGCTATTTTATTTCCATTGTACGCCAGATTGATTTCACCTATTTCCTTGAGTTTTATATCAACAAAAATAATGTATTAGAATGCAATTTTCGAAGTGTAATCAAAATTTGATGTGGAACATATGTTTTCGGTATATGTCTGTGAAAACATAACAAATAGGAACGGTTTTATACAAATGGTTACATTTTTGAATTACACTATTTATTTTTTGCATACATATGCACAAAAGGACATACGGTCAATTCCTTAATTTCATACAAAATGTTAAAAAAATCATAAGTTTGAGACTAAAACACTATAAAAGAATTGATCAATCTATCTCTTTATGTTTCGGTCCTCTCGAAGTTTATAGGCATTCGAAAGAGAATGCATATAAATTTCCTGAGAATAGATTTCATGCATATTTTATACAATTTAAAGACTTTTGTCTGGAACACACTTTGAAATCGTTTATTCTATTTAAAAGCATTTTCGGATCATTGTACGAATCAAAGGAGTACGTGAGAGACGTAATTCTAAAATTGTAATTTTCCCTCAGGTCGATCTGAGAAATAAACAAACATTAGCCTCAAAATACAGATATAGAATAATTCAGGAGAAATTCCAAAAGAATTGAAATTTTTAATACCAAAGGGAATATTCATAAATCGCGTGCTTTATATAGTATCATCAGTTAGAGCCAGACAGCGATACTTCCAAAGGACCCGACGAAAAAATGAAATTTCTTTTTCTGAGAGTGTTCAATTTATACACAATAATTCATTTTTACGAACGCTAATTAATATACATTGAAATATTAAAACATTGTTTTTTTCTATTGATTTTAAGCAGATTAAAAGTTTAAATGAGTGACTTGAGATAATCTGTAGAGTAGTTATGAATGCGCTTAATCAAAGAAAGAAATGGATACTTCCCACCTGACATTTGTGTGCCATTATCAGCCCCGTTTGTACTCCAATGGGTTCAGATAACGTG
The DNA here is from genome assembly GCA_026289955.1 of Argiope argentata. Lineage (NCBI taxonomy): Eukaryota > Metazoa > Arthropoda > Arachnida > Araneae > Araneidae > Argiope > Argiope argentata. The sequence goes on along the minus strand of JAOUZG010017696.1, from coordinate 7,309 downwards.
AATAGATAAAGAAATTCCTTTTTCCGGGTTATCTTGCAATTCTACACATTGAATTCAATTGCAAAAAGAATTATTAAACAGTTTGGATGCAGAAATCCTTATTGACAGCTTTTTACAGTCATCTAGAGAAGTGAAACCCTTGTTGACATTTTCTTAAAATAGTAAAAAGCATGAAGACATTTCTTTTGAATTCTTGATCAAAGATAATAAGTATTCCTCAATTGCACAGAAAATGGTTAAGAGTTTGATATTTATTTTAGTTTGATCTAAACATTATTAAACGAATAATATAAACAAAAAGATCTGTAACCATACATCAAAGATCTGTAACCATTTCAAAAATTAATTTACCCTTCATAATTATTTTACATCTATGTATAATATTCCATTCTTACTTATATTCTTAATTAGCATTTGGAATATTTGATTTGTTTAATTAGTAATCTATCAAACATATTCTTTTAGAATGGGAATGAATGATGCTGTTTGATCTATTTTTGATGCAGACATAAATATATGTATAAATAATCGAATCTGCCCCCTCGAACACCTGTTGCAACTGGGAAAATACAGTCTTTATTCCAATCTATATGTTACGAGATTGTATTTTACTGATATTCTATTTCTTCTCAGTCAAGATCCAAAATAATTCTTCATGCTTAATCTGATTAGTGAACCCTATCTTAGAGAAAAATAATCAAAAATATGAATTGAGCAGCCTTTTTATCGATAGAAAATAAAGAAAAAGAAACTGAATAGTGACTCAAGGGTCGTAAGAAGAAACAAAACAATCTTATATTGATCATATAATAACAAAATATTTTTTTAACAAAATATATCGTTTTTGTTGTTATTAGTGGCACTAGTCATGAACAAGCTTCACTGAAGTATCAGAGAGTTTTAAGCCGAAAGGAGCGCCTCTATTTTTGGAGTGGCACCAATTAGGGCCAAGAATACAAATTAGCTATATAATTTCACTGAACATACTTCCACACGCTATTGAAAACTTCCTTTAAATTTTCAACTTTTGAAATGACTTTCACAAACAAATATAGTTTCAATATCTTTATTTGTGAATTTAAAATCACAGGAGAAAGGATAATTATTTCTCTAATCTGCAAAATACAGAAATAACTATTTTACTCTGGTATAAATAGATTTTAAATTCTTTAACAAATAGAAATTTTTATAATTCAGCTAATACAATTTCATTTCTAAAATTACTAATGAATATTCTTATATTATCATATTCCCTCATAATATTTTTTCAATGTGATTAAAAGTTTTTTTTATTTCAAATCGATTTATGTCTAAATGTTTATGGTTTTAATCTTTTTTTCATGTTTTAATCTTAATATAAAATTATCCCCAATTATGATTTTGAAGATCAAAAAATACATTTTGATCTTCCATCATCACTCACACCCCATTTAGCAATTATTATTTCTTCTTTTCCCTTAATTCAAAATTAAATATTTCTTAATTCGTTAATATTTAACATTTCATTGTTATTTTTTAGAGAATGTCAATGATAAATACGAACAAAGGGCCAATTTTAAATAATGCATGAGATAGTGGCATTTTTACTGAGCAAAAGCAATTACAATCGTTTAATAGTTTATAAATGTAAGAAAAGGAAATGGATTTTTAAATTGATATATACAATATATATTTTTTAATTTGATATTTAATTAAAGAATAATACTTTTATTTGCTCCAGTTCACAATTTTATATAAAATTTCATATTTTTGTTGTTGCTATTTATGCGCTCGTCATAGACAGGACCGCTGACGAAGGCAGCAATTTAAGCCGAGTTTGTGCAGTAGCTTCAGAAAGCAAATTCTGCCTGAAGTCAGAAATATGACTTCTTGCTCAGATGAAGATGACTCATAATCCCTTTTTACAGGAGAGCTGTTTTATATGCCGAACAGATATAGTGCGTGGAGAAGAACAGTCTTGCCCGAACTGGGATTGAAGCCTTCAGCAAAGATCAACAGGAAGACGCGTTACCCCAATGCCAGGACGCCGGCAACGTATATCTAAATTTAATTTACGAATTTGACCAACAATTCTTTTCTTGATTTATGTTTTAGATCAGGCCCCATAAAATTATTCATTGCATTATTCAAATTCTTTGCTAAATAGTTTCATATTATACTGTCACTCTCCATAACAGCATTGAATTCAGCATTTTCAGAGCCAATTTTATTTTTGTCGATTTGTGAGTCTCCAAGTGCTGAAGTTGCTTGCATGTATTTGACATTTAAAAGAACTGATACTTCAGTTAAAACTCTGAATTCTGATAAATGAACTTTTCAAATGATCAGAATAATTGATTCAGAACGCTTTTTTTAAAAACATGTTACAGAAGTTTTATTCATTAATACTCGTAGTTCAGCGAAATGTTTATATGTTTCCATTTTTTATTTGAAGCCTCAGAAAATGATTTTTATTCCATTCCAAATCTCAAAGAATCATGTTCTCAATGATAACATTTTTTATACTTATAATTGTTTATTTTTTTAGTTTTTAATAAATTAGAGTAAATATTTTAACCTTATATTTCAAAAATATTTTAAAATATTGTTAAAGTGAAACTCCGACCATTTTCTTTGTTTTAAATGACATTTCAACGTGTCTTTTTTGCCCACTTTATTGATCAATATTTAATTATTCTTCTCATTCTTTTTATATTGTTTAATTTCAATGATAGGCATTCGTTTTATAAATTCTATGTTGTCTTTTACTAATATATTGTGAGTTCTCTAATCAGGTAAATAACAGTGAATAATAAACTCCCTAATTAATATGGCCTATCTTTTTGGGGATGTCATTGAATGCATATAGATACATATATTAAAAGAAGGATTTATCAAAACAAAATGGAAAGATTACGGTTTGGAAAACGTTATAAACTATTTCTAAACAATTTAAAATAAAAAAAATATTTTACCAAGAAATCCATTAAATCATATTAGACAAAACCGTGCCGACATCTTGGCTCAGCGGTGGCACATCTTCCCCATGATCTGGTCGTCCTGGGTTCGAGTCCCGTTTTAGGCTGTTTGTGTTCTTGAATCTGTGAGATGTCTGAATGAGCCCCGCGACAGAAAGGGACCGTGTAATACGAGGCCTGAGTAGCTGGGACGTACCCTTGTCACTGGTGGCAATTAAAACAAGAGACGCAACCTTTGACTTTACATTGCTAACTGCGTCAACGAGCCCTCAGAGACTACAACAACAGGCAAAAAGTGTAATTAATATTGTTTTTACCATTCATTCAATTTGCCGAACCTTCTAATCACCCAAAGTCGTTTAATGACTTTTTATAAGGCTAGTTTGCACAAAGACCATTTTGGGTCATATTGGGCCAAGTATTCGTTCTAGTCTCATATTGAGCTATAAAATATGCGAGTAAAATTTGAAAATAAATAAATGAGCGAATCAAGAGATAATTTTTCATTTTTCTTTTCGAATTCCTTTTTTATTATGTAATTGAATGCATAGAAACATTGACGATAAAAGAGAAAAAGATATAACAAAATCAAGATGACAATGAAAAGTTGGAATGGACCTTCTTGAGTTGTAATGTGGAAGTGCTGGTAAAAGAATGTCGCATGTTTATCTGCAAATATTTCGTATCATTACCGGGAATAAACACATGAACCCGAGCCCAGTAAATATGACACCGAATAGTTACTAGTTTCAGGATATGACACTGAATAAGTGCTAAACCTCTCTTTTGCAAGTGATGATAGAATTAATTAAAAGGGGAAAAAATGAAACAAACAGTGACTCGGATAAATTTTTTAAAATTAAAAATGGTTAATGTTTGCCCTATCAAAATTCCTTTGTGTGATCTGTGCATCTTTTTTCATCTGAATTTGTCAGAGCGTGATATGAACCCAAACTCCTTGTTAAATCCTTGTTGAACCCAAATCTCCTTGTTAGTAGAAATTTTTATTCATAGAGTAATATAAAATTGTGTAGCAAGTATTAAAGGGGAAAAAAGTAAAATACATTAAATAAAACAAGTCAAAATTTGTGATAAAATAATTTTACTGTTCAAAGAAAAAAATTAGCCTTTACCTTAATGTCTAATGTTTCGTTTTATAAGACTGAACTTTTTTTTAAAAAAAATTACACGCTTGTTTATCTATAATCAGAATGCGATAAAAATTATTTAAAATACTTCTGATTTCGTAATATTCAAGAATTTCATTCAACACTCAATCCAAAAAAAAAATGCAAGATTTTAAAGCAGAGGTTTTAAATTTATGTATTTTTGTTCGCTTATTTGGCTGGATTTCAACAGAACTTTGAAAGCATATTTTTAAAAGTCAAGATCATGCAGATAGATTAAGAAATTCATTTTCTGGAGAAAAACTTGCAATTCTATGTATTGGAATCGATTGAAAAAGAATTATTAAATGATTTGGACGCAGAAATAATTATTCACTGATTTCGACAATCGTCTGGCGAAGCTGAAATGCTTGTTTACATTTCCTTAACCCTGTCAGTCCAAAAAATTAATTAGATGCAAAATTAATCACCTTTATACAAAGATTTGTTTATTGCTATGAAAATAAAATATGCATAATTCTTTTAAGTTGAATTTCTTTGAAAAAGTAATCTACATATCTTAACCCTTACGTAGCAGTTTTTAACAATTAAATTTGAAAAATAAATAAAACGACAAAATGATGCACAGTCTTGAATATCGATTCACATTCGACATCGGACTGCAAAATATAATATATCGAAAAACATTCAACGTATTTCTATACTTTTGAATTGTTCACCAACGAAAATAAGAAATATTCCTTAAGAAAACTGAAATTTGTCGATAGATTGCATTTGACTTTAAGTTTGGTTCAACTATTCCCAAATTAATAATAGAAATAAAAAAATTATCTATACATAATGTTACGTTTTCAGCATAGCGGATTCGGATTGAATAGACTTTACTTAAAGACAGCGCAAACAAATTTCTTTACTGCTATTTACAGATATTTACAGGATGATAAAATAAAAATACAGAGAAACACAATCCAGCAAACAACCGTCATTTAAAGCTTAAATTAAAGCCTTACGCACTATAACAACAGGCTGCAAAATTAATATAGTAAAACAAAGCAGCGTTAACAGCAAACGTAAACACAGCTCACAAATAAAAAGCAAGAAAAGGAATCCTTTATTCCAGTGAGACGCTTCTCTTCTGAGAGGGAAAAACTGACCAACTGCCTTAGCTACGGCAATCTTTATCTTATATAGCCAAGCAAGCGCATGTCGCAAAACACGCGAAGCTTCATGTACGATCAAGAGGCTACCAGATTATTCCTTTCGCCAAATCAACCAGGCTTTCGAGAAGCACCTCTTCAAAAGTCGCTAATTTCGACGTGCTTTCGCGGTGCTCGCCTGCTTGTAATATTGCCCCCTCCTCAAGGACTGCACGTCCCTGGCAGTACAGACAAGGAGCAGAAGACACTCAAAGGATAAAATAGCATAGACAGAAAGTTGAAGACATAAACATTGAAACATAATTAACATAAAGATACTATTTACAAATATACAGGTCATGTTTACATTAATGAGGAAACCATGGCTGCAACTAATTATTTGAAGGGTTACCATAATAAGTGGCTTGCCGATCATAATGTACTACTATTGTTTTTAAGTTCGGTGACTTCCTTATTGGAATCACGACGTCATTCAGACATTTCAGGACTGTATAAGGGCCTTCCCAGGTAAACTGCAGATTTGGAAGAGTCCCTTTCGTCGAATCGGGTTCCTGAACTCTACCTTGTCACCTTCCTTGAATTCATGTCCGGTGGCGTTAGTGTCGTACCTGGTCTTCATCTTCTCCGTCGCTATGTTGATCCTTTCTCGGGCAAACCTGTGTACGTCTTCTAAACGGGCCTGGAGGACTTGAACATAATCCACAGGCGAAGAAGGCGTATCCGGTGTACAACCGAACTGTGGATCACAGGGCAGTCGGAGTTTCCATCCAAAGAGCATCTTGGATAGTGGGAAGTCAGTCGTTTGTGAACCGCGTTTCGATAAGCAAGCAGGAACAAGGATATTTTCTGATCCAAATCTTGTTGGGTTTTCGAAACGAAAAGAGAGAGTTTATTTAGAATCATACGTTTAAACCTTTCTACCATGCCGTCTGGTTGGAGATGAAGTGGTGTTGTCTGAGTTTTGCCGATTTGGAACAGTTTACAAAGTCCTTTACATACAACTCGGAAAGAAAATTCTCTGGACACCACCTTGCTTCACCCTCCAAACGGTCACTGGTGATAGAATCCCAATTATTGGGAAAATGAATATCGTAATTAGATTTGTTAAAGCTACTTATTATTATAATGCCATCTACGTAGCGGAAATGACAGATGATTTTATACTTAGACTGGACTTTCTGAAAAAATATGATTTTTTAATTGACTTTAAAAATAACTCTCTGCATTCTACATCAGAAGTCGTGACACTTTCAGATTTAGGAGGAGAAAATAGCTGCCATCAGATTGTTACTTCCACAGACTTTGTCATCCCAGCTAGAAAAAAAATAATTTCAGGGGGATCTACTTGCGAAGCGGAGAATTTCCATTTGGGTTTCGGAAGACACTTGCTCCAGTATACGATGACTCGTTCTTGGCCGTCGATTTCCTGAGATAATAATAAAGCCACCGGACATGAATTCAAGGATGATGACAAGGTAGGGTTTTTGAGCACGATTCGACGAAAGGGACTCTCTCCGAAATTGCATTCTTCCTTGGAAGGCTCTTTACAGTCCTGAAAAGTCTGAATGACGTCGTGGTTCGAATAAGGAAGTATCCGAACTCAAAAACAAGAGTAGTACATTATGACCGGCAAGCCGCTTATTATGGTAACTCTTCAAATAATTAGTTGGAACCATGGTTTCCTCATTAATGTAAATATGACCTGTGTATTTGTAAATAGCATCTTTATGTTAATTAGGTTTTAATGTTTATGTCTTCAACTTTGTGTCTATGTTATTATAACTTTTGAATATCTTCTGCTTCTTGTCTGTACTGCCCGGGACGTGCAGTCCTTGAGGAGGGGGCAATGTTACAAGCTGGCGAGCACCGCGAAAGCACGTCGAAATTGGCAACGCTTGAGGAGGAGCTTCGCACCAGTCGGGTTGGTTTGGCTAAAGGAATAATCTGGTAGCCACTCGGCTATATAAGGATATATAAGGGAAGGGTTGCCGTAGCTAAGGCAGTTAGTTTATTCCTCTTGGAAGAGAAGCAAGAATTACTTTTCTTGCTTGTTATTGGTTTTACCCTA
>JAOUZG010017690.1:242353-256803 GCA_026289955.1 Argiope argentata | reverse complement strand
ATATATATATAATTTACTGATAAGCAAATTTCTTTCACTTTATGACGACTGGATGATGTAATATAAAAAGAGATCTTAGCATACAACACTTTTTTCTATATTGAATACATTTAAATCCATGGAATAAATTCAAAAATCTAAATTTGTGATTAGACCCTCTGAATTAAAATATATAACCATATTTCTATAAATTTTAGTGATATAAATAGGTTTTTTTGTGTGAATAGATGTATGCAAAAGAATAATTTTACTAACTTGCCTTTTTACGCTATAAGGTACGAACCAAAATTATTTTTTAAAAAATATTTTTGATAATCAACCTGTACAGTACCATAATTGATTACAACCTGTACATTTCTTATAATTTTCCATTTTTTAAAATTAAAGCCTGAATTGAAAACACCTACTTACCAAAAATATTTGTGGAAATAGAATCGTGCTCCAATTTTTTAGCATGTCTTTTTAATGTATATGTTTGCAGTAACACTTTCCAGTTACTAAAGTCAAAACCCATGAAACGCTGTACAAATAAGTGAAATCCTATACAGTGCTTCAAATAAAATAAAAAAACGAAAAGTCCAAATAAGCCTTCGGTATTTAAATACTTCATACATCGACGTCCTGATTTAGGTATAGCTCGTCTTCTCGGTGAGTTGAGAGTCCCATTCTCGAGACCTGATTGTTTTTTTAATCTATATTCTATCTATCTAAGGCGTGTGAATCCCCCTTCCGTAAAAAGAGGTTGTGCAAACAAGTGTGTGAGTGTCAATTCATATGAGCCAGAAGTCAGATATTTTTCCTTCGGATGCTCAGAAGCTATTCCCCTAAAAAGCTACTGCGCAAATTTGGGTTAAACCGCTGACGTCTTCTTCGAACTTGTCTATGGTAGCAACAAGTGCTATAAGTAGCAACAACCTACTCCATACAATCATGCAAAGCTTAAGGTATACATATTTTTTTTTAAATAGTAAATCAATATAAAGCTTTGCTTTCAGTTAAAATTCTCCATGTTGAGTAACAAAAAATGTAAATTTCGTATCGAGAATTTTGTTCATAAATAAATGAAAATCAATGAAGAAAATCAATTTAAGCTTTCTTCCAAATGTTTTTAAAATCTTGTTCGCTTAAATTTATCTAACTTAGAATGATGTATTACCTTTGTGTTAACATCTTGTAATTTAAAAGAAATTAAATGGTTAACTGCGATGTGTGTTTTGTTGCAAAAGTGTATTTGAAAATGCTGTGTCAAACAGAAATGAAATACAAAGGGGGCTAATCTTATCACATGCATGCAAGAGTATTTAAAATATAATCCGTTTAAATGGGGATATATGCAGTAACATTAGTATTTAAAGCAACTTTTAGATCTGTATCAATGCATTGGGTTGAAATAATTAAATTAGGTCAATTTTTAAGCAAAATAATAATAATAAATTATTTAAAAGGTTTTAATAAAACATTAGAAAATAATCTCTAAAAATATCACAGAAAAAAGGTTTTTACATCATCTTAAAATCCAGACGGTTATTTTTTCAATGATTTTGATGCCTTTTCCTGCAATGTTATTAAATGTATAAAGTTATGTATAGAGAATTGAGGGGTTGCATATCACAGCAAGAAAGACGTGCAAGGCTTTTAAAATAATCACAAATTTTCATAAAATTCTTTAAAGTAATTTTCTGAGGGTACTGTTAAGCCCAAGTTATAAAAAACTTTAGTTTAAAGTTCCATTAAAGACATATTGTTTCAAATCAACTAGTCACCACAGTTCTTGCCGTAGAATTCATTATTGATTTTTTTATTGAGTGTCGAATATTGATTTTAAGACACAATAAAACGGTTCCGAAGTATACACAAGAACACCACTAGCAATGAACAGCAATGCATAAGTAGTAATTCAATAATAAACAGGACGAAGGATTCAGAGATATATTACTCAACTTTTTGTATGAACTCAACTCGACTACAACTCACTGCTCATACAGTGTTTGACTCAATTTTGAAAGATTTTAAAATATGTCTGCTGACGTTTCATAGTTCTACTAAACTGGTGAAGAAGCCCCTGAAAAAAATGTTTTAAAATTTGCGTTCTTTTTAAAGGAAACATCATCGAACTTGTAGAATCTGGAATCTTCGATTTTTTTTCACAAAGCCACCTAATTAATTGGCAAGTTTGTTACTCGGCTTCCATTCAGCATTCCTCTGATCTATATGTTAAACTTTTGATCGTAACAGATCAAATTAAAAACTTCTAAAAATTCAAACACATTTAATTTCCAGTTTTTGAAAAAGATTTACAGAACCCCTGCAGCTGAGTGCGATTCAAGTCAATAACTTAACAGCCGTTGCCAAAACCATAATACTAATTGAACAAGAATTGGTTGTCAGATACAATGACATGCATTTAAATCATTACAAGAGTATACAGAGACAGCACAGAGGAAACAAAAAAGGACTACGAGAACAAAACTAATAAAATAAAAACAATCACAATTAAAATTACACTTACATCCAACAACATTCTTCTTTACCAAAAAACTTATTCCTTTGGGAAGGAACGTTATAAATTTGCTCTTTTTAATAAAAAAAAACTTATTCCTTTGCAAAGAAACGCTATAAATTTGCAACCGTACAGTTCGCCATGCAGTTGATATGATTAATTTGTGTGTTGTTGTGCCTTATGTCAATTGCCGTGAACAAGCCCCCGCTGATACGATCAGCAGATTTTAAGCCTAAGAAATGCGTCTCTCTGTTTTACAGGTAGAGCCATCCAGGGCCAAGACTACGACTTAGCTACACACACGTCACAAACCTTTTTAGGAGGCCGACTTCATTCATTTATCTCAGATCGTAATTTAGACCTAGAACAGAGAACGATCTTCTATGACCCAGTCTCCCTAGTGGTATTACTCTCTACATGGAGGACTTTGCGACCACGAACAGATTTAACGAGCGCCAATCGCCATACTCTTGGGGATCTTTTGGCCGGTTAGCTTCGAACCCGTAACCTAAGGAGTACGAGTCCAACGCTCTACCAACCAGGCTGTTCTGGCTATGATTAATTTAATAGTATTGATGTATCGGTTATACAGTAGCTTGCTAAACACGACTAGTGATAATTTAATCTAAGGCATAAAAATTATTATACAGCTATTTCACATGTAGGTAAGAAAAATTGATTTTTTTCACTCTCTTGATCCTTTTTTTTTTCTATTTCATCACTAAATTAAGCGTAACCTAACGCACACCTCTCTTGGATGTGTTACATTTATGTCACCGAATTTCAATCCTTTGTTGTACTTACTTTATTATTAAGTACTCCCGTATAAAAATTGCCAAATATAACAAAAAGCAACAAAAAAAGGTAATAAATATTTGGAGCACGTATTTCCTGACAGCTTTCTTTTCTTCTTTAATGGATTTATAAAAGATTTAATAATGTACGGTTCAATACTGATGAAGCAATCACTCTCCTTAGCGTTTTCACTGGTGACGCTATGACTTGAAAGAAAAAAAAATGAGCAAAGCATTAACGAATCTTTAAAAAGGAATGGAGTAGGATGTGCTTGGTGTCAATGAAAATAAAAAGAAATGGTTTCGTTCCAATGCCAGAATTTACCAGGGGAATTTTTTCAACCATCCATTCAGAGTATTAGAGTAATTCATCAAAAAAGTAATATTAGTTTGTTACTTATTAATAATTCATCTCTGTCATATAAAACTTCTGACACCTACAAGAATGATGTCAATAATAACGGAAGTGATTTATTAAATAATATATATTTAATACTGGCGTTTACATATTGGCAATATTATTTTTACTTTGACAATCTCGAGTTTAATTGTAACAAGTTCACACTTTTCTTTTGACGATAATTTTCTTTTAAAGAAAATTATCTTCAAAAGATTTTTTTTCTTTTGACGATAATTTTCACATTAAGCATTGTTAAGTTATTTACTTGTTTAATTATAATTGTTTCTTATAATGCAACTCTTGGAATTGGTTTTTGTATGAGTGTCAGTGTTTAAATCATACATTTTCTTCTTTGATTTTTTTGTAATGGGATTTTTATTTAAACTGCATAAGGAAATTGTCACAAGTAAGGATTACATTTTTATATATGAACATTAAATTTAAAAAATGAATTTTCGATACTATTCAATTGAATCTCTTACAATAAGATAGGAGATTGTGCGTGCATATTTGCAACTATTGATACTTCGCAGGAAAAACCTACAGAATGGCGATCTTTTGACTGTAGGAGAAATATTGACTACTTTTTAGCACATACTTTGAAGAGTAAGGATATGCACTTAGAAATCAGTTTTTAAAATTTCAATGAATTAAATATTATACTAGATGTTGGTTTAATCTGGTGATAAATCCGAAAAACATTATTTGGCTAAATTGATATTTATACTAATTTAAACCTTTAAAAAATATTTTTTTCATGATAATCAATTTAATTGCTCTACAGATTATTTTTTGGATTAAAAAAATTTGTAATTATATTTTGTGCTATTTTTAACAAAAGATTTCATTTTTGCAGAGAAATAGTAAACAGTTTTTTAAATAGATTTAATAGATTTTAATTAATATATTTTATAGGTTTCGTTTAATATTCAGTTCAGTTTTTTCCTATATTTTTCAAAGTCTAAGAAAAAAATGTCTATTGCGCAATTTAAGTGAAGATTTAGTTGAAGAATAAAAAAGTGAAATTACAATATCGAAAATGTCAACATACATTTTGAAATATATTACTAAGACATTTAAATTTAAAATGGCATTATGACGTTAGGGGACTCATCTCAAGTAGAAAGGTTCATGTGTACTCACAAGATATAAAGTCATTAAAATAAAATGCCTTAAATGTCTATTATAATTTCATGTTTATTAATAAATTGCTGAAGTATCTTCAATATAAGATTATTTACAAGAGAATTAATGAAAGTGAAGCACAACCAATACTCCAAGCAAACAAACTGATTTTCGGAAGCAAATCATTTGATTAAAAAGCATGATTTATTCACAAAAAAGTGAAAAATGTCAAACGCAAGACAAAGGTTCAATTTAATTTTTCTTAAAGGGGAAGAAACGCCAAAGGTAGATTTAATTATTGAAATATTTAAGACATTCATTTGCTAAATACATTTTGAGAAAGTTCAGTTATCAGATTTGAGCGATTATTTGTTGTATGGGCAACATTATTACACATATATCCAGGGCCCGAATTAGCCTAGTTGGGGCCCGGAGCAAAAATTTCTTTGAGGCCTCCTCTTCTTCACCACTTTAGTAATAAAGAACATTCATTAAAAAAAGGAGACGTAAATTAAAATTAATATTCGAATTAGGGGCCCCACTTATGTGGGGGCCGAGAGAAACTGCCCTCTATGTCCCTGCCTTAGTTAAGCCATGCATATATCTTTTGTTGATTTAATTCATAATATAAAAATTTTCTTACATTAATCATATCTATACAAGCAATAAATAAGTTGGAAAAATTTCAAAATTGTTCGTACTTGAAATAAAGTTATATATTAATTAATACTAAACGAAGATGTCTGTGTTTTTGCATCTTTTGGCCTTTTACAGTTTTAGACTTTTCATTTAGTTCTATTAATTCTATACTGAAAAGGGTGTATTTGCACCCGAAGAAGAGATTTATTAAAAAAATTTTAACTACAATTAATTAAAAATTGTCATTTTTTTAAATAACCTATGTATTCAACGGCACTCATTTTTATCGTTTATTTGTTATATTAGATTATAAGAACGAACTTGTTAGCTAAAGACACTGAATATTTTATCATTAATATTATTATTATATTTGTATTATAAATTGAGAAATTCATTTCTAGCAAATATTTTCTATATTAAACAATTTTTATATTTTAATTGCGCAACAATAAGAAATGTTTTATTCTCTTAAATATTTAATAAGAGGTAAAAAATGAATATTATAAATCGGCTAAAAAGTAACTAGATTTTCCTCAGAAATTAGTATTCCGATAATTCCCTTTTTTATAGCAGACCTAAATGCATTGAATAGTTGAAACCATTTATTTTTGAAAGGTCCTTAAAAAATTACAATGGGAAATTTTAACACAGGCAGATCAAATGCTTCCAAATTGAAAAGACGATTCAGTCGCCTGACCACGTCATCAATTAGAAAGAAAGGGAACAATGTAAACTTCAATAGCATGAAAATAAAAATGGATAAGAGACGCAGGATGCAAATGAATAATTACTGAAATTATTGGAAAACTATTTTCTGAAAGAATTATTCCAAATAATTACTGAAATCTTCGCCTATGTACAATGGCTTAAAATAGTTTAATAGAGCGAATGAATTAATTTATTTCATTAATAATAATTATTCTATTGTATAAAAGTTTTTTTTTTGTATGAAACACTGTAATTACTGAGAAAATGTTGTCCAAAAGTATTTTTTGAGTCACTTTGATTTACGCTGTGCACATGTATTTACAAAATATAAGAAACAATGTTAATTTAATTAATCACAGAGTAATTTCTTTAAAAAAGTTTTACTAATATTTATATAAAACTAAAACTTTATCGTTGCTTTTACTATGTGACAATTTCAGAATACTTCACTAACATTTTCGGTACTTACGTATTATATCGTCCAACTTTATCAGAAAATTTGAAGTAATCGCCAATGAGTTGTTAAACCGCCAATTATAGCAATCCGGCAATGATGTAATCCATTGCTCTTTATCGCCAATGAGTTATTAAACCATTGGTTATCGTTGGCGAAGACGGTATAATACATAATAACTGAAATCTTCGCCTATGTATAATGACTTAAAATAGTTTAATTCGCAATAAATTAATTTATTTCATTAATAATCTTTATTCTATTGTATAAAAGTTTCATTTTGCTTAAAACAATGTAATTACTGAGAAAATGTTGTCCGAAAATATATTTTGAGTCACTTTGATTTACGCTGTGCACATGTATTTACAAAATATAAGGAACCTTGTTCATTTAATTAATACCTGAATAGTTTCTCTAAAACATTTTACTAACATTCGTATAAAATTAAAACTATTTCGTTGTTTTTAGCTTTGCAATTTGGAACTAATATAATGACAAAAATGGTCAGTTCATTTAAAATATATGATTATCAATTAATTTAAATGATAAATAAATGTTAAAAATCTTTTGTAAAAATTTAAAATTGCTGATAATGCGATTGTACTTTAAATATGCAAATTGATGCGAGTGAAACATACATTTTTTTGTGAGCCAAACTTTTATTTTTTACAAGCAAATTTTTTTATCTACATGTTACATCTTACATTTTTATAGAAAGTTTTAATGAATTAAATGTAAAAAGAAAAGGAAAAAAATACAAACACTATGTAACCTTTTATTACAAACCCAATAAAAAATTAAAAGGAAATCTGCTATGCATATTTCAATGTATCATGTCAGAACATCAATTCTTGAAAGACAAAGCATCACGTGCTCGTGCGAGTTAAATTATATATTTTTATTCCTTTTAATGGTTTCATTGAATGATTCACTTTAGACCAAAAAGATTTGTCTAAAAGATTTTTTAAACGACCCAAAAAGATTTGTCTCGTATTTATTGTTTAAAAAAATATCCCATTTCATATTTATTTCCTTTCATGTAATTACATGCTCAAAATGACATATTTCTACGTTTTATTTGCTGTTGTCATTCACTTATTTATTTTAAATCAGATATTGTTTAAATGCAATGACAGTTCGTTATTAAAAACTTGAAAGGCTCATGCAGATAGTAAAACTTTTCTTTTTTGCCTACGGATTTTTATTAACGTCAAAAACCTCATCCCCAAAACACCATCATGTATTAACATGATAATAAAACTTAAATATATTATCACACAAATGTTTTCTGGATTTCGATATACAGTATTTGCTGACAACTATATTTTCATCTTAATTAAAAGTTTAAAAATAATGTGCCTATTAATGCTGTCGCTATCTCAATCTCGACCGATAAATAAAAGAGACTTGACTGGATTTTAAAGAAATAAGGATTTGATTTTCTGTTTTATTTCATTTCAGGTACACACGGTAAATAAATTATTTTAAAGTTTACGTGCTTTTTCATGCGTACGAAGTCACGGGTGAAAGCTAGCATAAATAAATTAATGTCATTTCAAATACTCATTTAAAACATATCATTCATTCTATATTTATTTAAAACATATTCATTCTATATTCATTTAAAACATATTCATTCATTCTATATTTATTTAAAACATACTCATTCTATATTCATTTAAATCATATTCATTCAATATTCATTTAAACATATCATTCATTCTATATTCATTTAAATCATATTCATTCAATATTCATTTAAACATATCATTCATTCTATATTCATTTAAAACATATCATTCATTTTATATTCATTTAAAACATATCATTCATTCTGTATTCATTTCCAACATATCATTCATTCTATATTCATTTCCAACATAACATTCACTCTATATTCATTTCAAACATATTCATTCTATATTCATTTCAAACATATTATTTATTCTATATTCATTAAAAAATATATCATTTATTCTATATTCATTAAAAAATATCATTCATTCTATATTCATTTAAAACATATCATTCATTCTGTATTCATTTCAAACATATTCATTCTATATTCATTTTAAACATATCATTCATTCTATATTCGTTTCAAACATATTTGGTGCGATACGTCGATAAAAAGTTATGCTTCTTAACTTAATCCAATAAATGCTCACGAAATTTTAGAAATAATACGAAACATTAGAAATTATTTATAAGATTAAATTTAAGTCGTTTTCATCGTTTGAATTCTAAAACAATTACAAACGTGACATTTCAATGCAAAAGCCTCCTTCTATTCCCTTTTGTTTAATTTTATCCTCTCAGTTCAATGACTTAAGAGTTTAGCAGTGATCGATTGCTTGTTCGCCATTAATGTGTCAAATGCAACATGTAACTTGAGAAGTTAACACTAAACTTGGCAAACTACCAAGAATGATCTGTCTTGAATAAATCTTCCTCAGATTGGAGGAAAGAATCACCATTCTTGGAATCACTGAAGGGTAGAAATGAGAGTATCAAAATAAAAATATATAGTGTTATATGTTCTACTGATAACTACAGTAGTTATTTGAATGGAAACATTTTAACAATTGTAACGGTGTCAGCAATTATGCTTAGTGCTTTTAATTGAAGGGATTTATTATCTGCTGTATCTATTTTACTGCATTCGCATTTCGAAGTAACAGTTATACATTTTAATGCGAGGAACAATGTAATAAAATGCTTCCAAAATGATTCTCAATTCATTGGAATAATTTAAATAAAATTAATCATGAACCAATTTCATAAGATTAATAATAACTTTTTAATGACCTTGGAAATTGACTTTTTAGTTAAAAAAAATCATCCGTAAAAGTAAAAAAAAATTAAGTCAGGTTTTCTCAAATACACTCTATAACAAAAAAACCGACGCACCAAAAAGCAATCATCTGATTTCTTTGTATTATCGTAAGCATTTGGCCAGATATGCAAATGATTAAATTTTGGTGTCCGATGAATAAAAAGTTTGATCTCCAGCGCATCGGAACTGCACATTCAGCAGCTGTATATAGTGAGCAGTTCTTCAACGATTGTTAAAACTTTCGTTTGGATTGAGATTCAGACGTTTCAAAAGCTTAAAAAATGCCTCGCCGCAGGGTTCGTGCTCATTACGAGCAACTGCCAGAGTTTGACAGAGATCGTATCATTGGATTGAAAGAGGTCGGTTGAACAAATCGGAGAATCGCTATTCATTTGAGTCGAAGCGATGCGGCGATTCGAAGATGCTGGCAAGGATGGGTGGAAAATGGCAAAGCTCAGAGTCAGGATGGTAGCGGTCTTCCTAAGGCCACAAAAGATCGTGAGGACAAAGGGATTTTTCGATCAGCTGTCACAGTGCCTTCTTCATCTCTGTCAACCATCAGACGTTCAACCCAAACCCCAGTGTCCACCGTGACCATTCACAAATGGTTGAGACAACGAAATCTACTCTCGCGCCGAACGTTAGGCCACCTGCCACTCACTCCTGCACACTGCCGAGCCAGATTACAGTGGTGCATGGCTCGATCAGGTTGGAATGATGCCGACTGAGGACGTATAGTCTTTAGCGACGAATCCCGCTCCCAACTGTGTCCTGACGATCATCGAAGACGTGTTTGGAAACACCAAGGGAAAATGGGCGGGGGTCCTGCTTTCTGTATTGCACGTCAGGTCGGCCCTCAACGAGGCATTGTTGTCTGGGGTGCCATTTCCTTTGATAGCCGGACCCCTATGGTCGTCATTAAAGGTACAGGTACTTCACAGCGGTACGCCGACGACATCCTAAGACCTGTTTTGCAACAGTTCCTTTTGCAGTACCCATGGCTGGTTTTTAAGTAGGACAATGCCACACCACATACGGCACGTGCTGCGATCAAACTGTCTGAAAGCTTGCCAAATACTTCCTTGGCCTGTCAGATCAATCTCCCATCGAGTATGTCTGGGATATGATGGGAAGGCGATTGCATCTGCCACGGAATGTTGATCGTTCGACAATTAGAGCGAATTTGGCATGAAATACCACATGAAACCAACTGGAAGCTTTATTGGTCTATGACACGCAGTGTGGCAACTTCTATCCAGGGCGGGTCAACATCTTATTAAATTTGTTACTGTAACTCCGAAATAAAGTATTCAATTGTACTGAGATTTTAATCATTTAATATTCTGTGTATTGTTTTCCTATCCACCAATTTTTGTCTCAATGGAACAAATCCTTCTTGGTGCGTCATTTTTTTTTTTTTTGTTATAGAGTGTATCAAATCAGACGAAGTTAGGAGAGGGGAATGTCAGATCAGTTGTCGTTCTCGTTATCTGACGATGATCCAAAATTACTTTAATGTTACTTTTAAATGGACGTTAATTTAGCAAAACTTAACTGAAATATCATTTTTTTTCTAATATGTAAAATTATTATTAGATATAGGATTATATTTGTAACGCTGAAAGCTACTTAAAAGCACACATTGTGGGAATCGTTCAGTAGCGATTATCCAAGAAACGTTAAATACTCATTCTCACAATGAGCATTTAACGTTCTTTAATGTAATGTATTGTTTCTTACTTAATTTAATATTACACTTCTTGCCTTTCAAATGAAAATTCAATGTTAAAACCATTTTTAAAAGACGAAGCGATAGTGTGAAAAGTGATTTTAAATGTCAAAGGATGGCTTACTTCAAAACACACATATTGAAAAGCCGCTTGATTTTATATTTATTGAAAAAGTGTCAATACGAAACAAAATGGAAGTAGATCCCTTAACCAGAGGAAACTATACTTCTGTATGCTCTAGAAAAGCAAAAACCTGCTTAATTACAAAAAAAAGGAAGCAAAAGATTAAAATGAAATCTGCTATGCATATTTCAATGAATCCTGCCAAAATATTATTTCTTGAATAGCCAAGTACCAGGTGCGTGGGCAAGTTAAATTATATTTTTTATTCATTTAAATTGTTTCACTAATTGAGTCACTTTAGTATTGCAAACGATTAAAAAAACTTTGTCTCACATTTACTGTTTTAAAAATACCACATTTCCTATTTATTTCATTTCATATAATCACTCGCTCAAAATGACATTTTTCTGGGTTTTATTTGCTGTAGTAATTAATTTTTTTTAAATCAGAGCTTTTGTAAATGTGATGACAACACGTTTTAAAAAAATAATTTTTTTGAAATGCTCGTGCATATGATAAAATTTTTATTTTTCGCCTACGGATTTTTGTTGGCACCACAAAACCTCATTCCTAAAACAATACCATTATCTGACATGATAAAAAAACCCATTTTCTTTTATTTATATTTGAGAGTTCCGCCTCAAGAATAATATGAAATATATAAAATGATAGTAAGTGTGTTTGAATTACTTAAAAGAAATACCGTGAGATAATAATCTATATGCCGGCTTTCTGGCACAGAGGTAGCGCGTCTTCCTCGTGTTCCGTGAGGCCCGGTTCGGGGCATGGTTATCCTTTTGTGTTCTATCTGTAAGATGTGTGAATGTACCCCCTCCCTGTAAAAAGGGGCTGTGCAAGCGTGTTGGTGTGTGTTTCAACCTCATGTGAGCTAGAAGTCAGACTTTTGCTCTCGGGTGCTCAGGGGTCTATACCCTCAGAAGCTACTGCACCCCGCTTTTCGCGGTAAAAAGTGGACACGACATCATCATAATAATTTATATCATCTTGTATGAATGCATTGGTAGAAGATAGTTTAAAATTACATCACAACCTATGACTTTCTCATGTCATTGGCTTACAGTCAAACGTGCAAGACGCAATTCACGAGAATGCACTAATAGCAAATTGTTGTCGTCTGTTATTAGAAGTTGGGAAAAATAACAGAAGAAATGCAAAGTTTCTCAAGCAACTGTAAAGTCAACATCAGTTTCTTTCAGACTCAAACACATTAAGCGAAAGTAAACGTACCGTCCGGTACCTCATAATCTGGAACAATCTCTCTCTCCTTTTGTGGAATGTGAACCCAAGAGAATAATTAAAACAGTTATATTCTGAAACGGTGCTATCTTCAACCGTTTACTTTCCACTAAGGCGGAAATTATTTCGGTGTAATTTTCAAGAAGTATGTAAAGCGGTGTACTAGGTATGGGAATTAATAAATCCAGTCTCGCTTAGAAAATAACAACAGAAGGTTACTTAGTCTTATCATGTTTAAGAGTTGCACCAAATACCATGAATGCATTAATAAACTAAATATTGTTTAGAAAATAATTTATTTTCACGTCCAAATTATAGATTTAATTTTTCTTGGAAAAAGTGGACCAATCTTTGTACCAGTTAGTTTCTCTTATTATCTTAATCCTTCTTTGCATGATGATGGAAATTTCCATCATGATATTTAGTCAACAAAAAAAGGTACTCAAAACCCTTGTACTGTAAATTTGTTGTTGCTGGCAACTTTTTAAGCGACTATTGCGTACAAAAAAACGCAGTTGTCAAAAAATAGCAAACGTCACTGTTGATTACCAGGCCTACAACTTGTCATTCCGCTGTTTGTTGTGACTGGAAGAAATGAGCGAGATTTTAAATTGTTTTATGGAAATTAATTTATTATTAATAATAATTAATTAATTAAATTATCATACAGATTAAAGAAGATTTAGTAAAGAATATTTTTTTATTTCTTTAGTACTGAGCTAAATATGGGACAATGCATGATGATGTAAATTTCCATCATATTGTTTTTTACATAATACATATTTTTATTTACACCAAGATTTTTTTAAATATTTTTCCTTTAATCTAGAGCATTAATTACATCACCCTGATTTTTTTTTAAAAAAAGAACAAAATCATGCAAAGAAGGGTTAAATATATAGAATACGTTTTATAAAACAAATCTTATTTTTCTCTCCTAATGAATTTCATTTACCATTACATTATAAAAACTTATTCATTTTTTAAAAAAATCCTATGAGGAAATTATAAATATAAATTATTTCCATTTTAAATTATCCTGCTTCTGCTTTTCATTTCTCACGTAGTTAAAAATTTATAATATGCTGCATTGAACTGTGAAACCAATTAACAAAATAATTTAATTCCACAATAATATATTATTAATCACTCTTTAATATAATATCAACGACTAGTCACCTTTTTTGACCAGTTGTGGTAAAGGTTTCTAGGCCATCTATTTCAAAATTCACGTTATATTTTCGATAATATAATTTCACGTCATGCTCTTTCATATCAACTGAACAGGTAGTAACTGAATTTGTCTTCTTTTATATTCAACGATTGTAAATAAAATCTTACGATTAAACATTTGATGAAAGAATGAAAAAAAATATGAATTTCAATGCAACAATGAAGTCTAGGGTTGAAATTCAAGCAAAACATTATTTTCAAAAATTTAATTTTTAGTGAAATATTAATTGGTCAATAAATATTTATCATTAGAATAAAAATACTTGTTTTTAAAATAATCTAAAAACAGTTTGTGTTTAAATAGTACCTGGAATTATCATGGAAAAGTGACAAAATTTGAATAATTTAATTAATTGAAATTCTAAGTAATTCTTTTTAAATGAGTATCAGTTTCATATTTTCATTCTCCAAAAACCTTCTATACTAAATTAAGGAGCATCAATACATATACAATTTGGTTTATTAATTACTAGCATTTACCCGTGACATTGTACGTGTGGAAATTTTGGCGAATGTGTGAGAACTGACTGATAGTCTGATCATAATGTAAAATGTTGTCAAACCGTATCATTATGGTGCTGTTGAAAATATTTTTCGTCAAAAAAAAAGTTTGTCGCCAAAATTTAGAGAAATGGCCGAATACGGCGCGAA
>JAOUZG010017690.1:199632-219139 GCA_026289955.1 Argiope argentata | reverse complement strand
TTCACCACACAATATAATGCAAAATTCAGAGAATATTTTCATATTTGGACTCTTTTTGCAAGTGATCCTACTTCATTTTTTGTAATAAAAAATGGTCATTTGATGATTAAAAGTTATAAGTAATGTACCTCTGATATTCTTAAATTTAGTTTGCTCTCTTGTGACCCATTGGAGAGCTATAAAAGAATTCTTGAAGGGAAAAATCAGTTTCTTTCTTGCATGGATGATTTGCTTTAAAGATGTTCCCCGAAATAGCTTTACAGATTTTGCCATTTGCTCCATTAAAAGTTTAATCTGTTGGATTTACGAAAACAACAGGCCCTTTAATGTTGCATTAAATGGCTTTAGAGAGAGAGGAAGCTGTCCTGTTTAAAATTCTTTATTTTGTCCTGTTGACATTTATTTACTTTGAAAATTTATTTTTGGCATAGTTTATTGAGCTTTTTTCTAATTAATTAAAAAAGGATTTAAAATTTGAGTGGAAATTAAAAACTTAGTCAAACTAACTAGTTGTTATAGCAGTATTCATGTATTTATACTGTATAGTATGCATGATTTTATATTTACTGCAATTAAGAAAAGCATAATGAAAAGTTATTTTAAAATTCGTTAAATCTTTTTATTGTTGAACTTTCTTAAAGAAATTAATTTTCTAAACACTCCGTAAAGTGAATATACAATGAATATTTATTAAAGACGTGACAAAATAATTTTAAATAAAATTTATTGCGAAAATGCATGTCTTCATATTCCACAAATTCTTTAAAGCATTACATATTATTTAAATTTATTCTTTTGATTCGTGAACTTCTTCCACTGATTATTTGAACAATTTGATTCCGTCTTTAATTTGCAATTGTATAGAGGGTTTATAAAAGAATATTCCAATATTTCTAGGCTATTTAAAGGTAATAAAACAAAGTACTACATTGTTTTTCATCAAACATTACAAGCAATAGTTGAAAGATTAAATTGAGCATAGTTCAATGAATTGCTCATTTTCGGTTCTTGAGAAAATAGGCATGATATCAAGATAATATTATAATTCATCTCATTTTTTCAACATTTTAATAAGACACATTGAAAACCTATATACATGTTCATACGCGAAAGATATTGTAAAGAAGTTGTAAAATTTCTCTCCCTTTCTAAGAGACACATGTTTGATCAGCTGGTCAGTTATGGGACGATTATTTCCCTTGTGATTCTTCTCCTTTGTGATTGATCTAGAAATTGAATTCTCCCGCTTTTTGGGACCATCTGGACTTGAATAGAGTCCAGATGTTTTAAGGCCCTCCAAAGAAAAAAATCCAGTCAAAACTAAATATTTCCTTATTGTGGAGGGCCAGCTATGATGGTGGATGATTAGAAAATATTTCAACGGTCAACTGCTGACCACTGGGCTTATTTCTGAAGAATTATTGGGTGATCGGAATTCCAGCGCACTAATTCGAAAATGAGATGCGGAGTTTCACCGAGGTTAAAATGGAAGGTTTTGAGAGGATGGGCGAAGGAGCTGAGTGGAACTGAAGAGCTGGACAGCTGAAGATATACAACGTTTTCTCGAGGTCCACAGGAGTTTTTTCTTTGGAGAGAAGTTTTGAACTTCTGATCTACCCGAGGTATCGGTTGATCATTTGAGTATCTCCTGCAGTAGCCGTAAACGCTAACAGCCTGTTAGTTTTTCTTTGCGATAATCGTGGAACTGTTAACCCAGAGGCAAATATTTTCCAGCTTATTAACCTAGATGAGGACGAATTGTTTTTTTTATTGTATATACGCTGTAAATAAAGCATAAACGCTACTCGTTTATTGATCGATCAGGATCAAGTCATTACAATATATATGTCTTTAATTCGTCAACGGCTGGTGATACAGGGAGCAACAAATACTTGTTGTTTGTTTCAACCCTCCCCCCTCTTTTCTACAAAAAAAATCATGTTTCCATAAATTCATATTGAATCCTTTCAAAGCTTTAAAATAACTAGAAAAAGTTATAGGATGAATTATCTTACTGCTTCAATATCTTTTTAATTTCTGGAAGGGCTCACATTGATATTTATAACAGAGCTCCTTTTAAATTTTCAAATGTTATTTATTTTTTTCTATTTTCATTCACCATTAAAACTTTAATTCGTTTTATTTCTTTTTAAGATATCTTCTAAGTTGGATTAAACGTTTATAAACACCCTATTATTTTGAGATATGTAGATAATTATGTTGTTGTCAAATTTTCATAGGCATATTTGATTTGATGAAATATCTCAAAAATAGGTTTCATGCCGTATTAATCTTTTTTTTATTTTCACTAAATAGCATTTTTTCCATAGAAAACTTAGCTATTTAGTTTTTGACCAATTACAATTCATAAGCTATTGCTCTATATAAAAATTATCAACATTGAATCAGTATTTTTTTATTAACACAAATGTTTCGTTTTGGAAATCGGTGATTAATCTCGTTTAGATTTCGAAACTTAAATAATTGAGGTCACAAGAATTAGTCTATTCGTTTCTCATTCTCAATTCCACAAAAAATTACTAACAATTAATAACGTAAATACAACTCTGAATGTGCGTGACATAATTAAACGCAAATAAACTTCTGAACGTTATTATATTATAACTTATCTCCCCCCCCCATAAAAAATGCTATAAGATTTCCTAGATAAGCAAAATATAAAGAACATTTAATTATAGCATTATTTGGGAAGGGGGGGATAAGCTCTAATATAATAACTTTCTGAAGTTGATTTGCGTTTGATTCATTAAAATGTATATCCTTTCAGTAAGGGCTAGATTCTCTTCTTTTTTATAAAAAAATATATTTCTCAATATTTTAGATGATTATTTTAGAGGATTTAGATAATTACATAAGTCACAATCAATGGATTAACAAAAAACAACTCTGACGTTATTTCAACTGAACTTATGAATAAGCTATTTAAAGTCTGACAACATAAATCTTATCAAGCAATCATATAAGATATATTGCTACCGGTTAGTTCTTATTCAGCTAATCTTAGTTCGTCGTAAGTTCTTTCTTGAATATATTTAATTGATTTGTTGAACTGGAATGGGACTGAAAAGGCAACTGAATTATAATATTTTACATCTGGAAAACTATTTAAGTTGCCATATACCACATAAAATTAGATGCCACTTTTCCTTTATTTTTTTTAATCCAGCTGATTCCTTTAACACATAATTTGTTTTCATAAATTTTTAAAAACTATAAATTAACAAGATTCACTTCAAATTAATTAAAAGAAAAACTAAGGAATGCAAAGTACTTTTTCTAGAATTCAATATCTTAAAGGAATTGTGAATTCTACAATGTTCTTCAAACATTCTAAAAATATTTAACGGTTTTCAAAGAGTTGCAAGTAAATAAGTCTCATTCAATTAAAGTGCCATTTGAGATAAACAGAAAAGAAAGTTTCTACTTTCGCTGTATTTCTGACAGTTTTAATAATGACCTCATCGAACAAAACTATTTTAAGAAGAGAAAGTTCCAATTCGTTTTTTTTATTTGGGTTTGCTTTTAGATACAATAAAATGAAATTAGGAAAAGTTGATTTCGTTCTATAAATAACTTTTCAGCGAATTCATGTAAATAAAGATTTCTCAATAAAATACTTAAATCATAAGTAGTTAAAAACGACTTAAAGAACTTCATTTTCGAATACCATTTATCAGCAGAAAATGGAAGAAAAACAAATTTTTCTTTGTTCTGACACTAAAACGTTATGTTTAATTTTACCCACTTTATTTCTTATCATACCATTATCTTGAATAGAATTCCGAGACTAGTAACATATGTCTCCTTGAAAATATTGAATTATGATGCGTATCTTTCATACAAGGACTATTGGAAATCCAATTTCTAACTTTTCGTATGCTTATCTTTCATACATATTACAATTCTAACTTTCCGTATTCATCTTTTTCATACAAGGACTATTGGAAATTTAAATTCTAACTTTTCGTATGCTTATCTTTTATACATATTAAAATTCTAAACTTTCGTGTTCTTATCTTTCATGCATATTGAAATTCTAACTTTTCGTATGCTTATCTTTCATACAAGGAAATCCAAATTCTAACTTTTCGTTTTGTTATAATTTTCTTTCTGATACCCTATATCTGTGAGATGTATCAATATCACTCCCGTTAAAAGAGATTGTGCGAAAGAATAGGACACTTGAAAAAGCTAAGTCGTATTCTTGGCGCTACTGAATAAAAAAGAGGCGCTAACTCGGCTTAAATCGCTGGCAGATCTGTCAGCGGGCTTTTAATTCGCCATAAATAACAACAACATCGTTTAGTATGCTATAAAAACATTCAAATTTAGAATACTCGAAATCAAGAAAAATAAATGTATTTCAACAAAATAAAATTGTTATCGTGTAACTTATAGTATCAGTTCACTTTCTTTATAATCAGTTTGCGCTTATTTGTAAATATCACTCCTAAATAATTATTTTAAAGTACTACGCACCTAGTGAGTTGATTATCAATTCTAAAAGTTAAATATTTTTTGCATAAACCTGTATTTAATATATTTATTTGAAATCATTAAAAAAATTGTATACAAAATTTTAAAAGATAGAAAAATTTACAATCAATTTGGATTTTTTTCGCGCATTGATACCGTATAATTTTAAATGTTCAATACGTTGCTTGATTGTTAAATGTTTTCTTACATTCAAGATAAAATTCTGATATATTCAAATTTTTCAATTGCTTCTCTTACCCTTTTCTTCCTTAAAAAATTATTTTTTTATTGTATGGGGAGACAAAATTTAAGAACTAAGATATGTTATAAAAAACTTATATTAAATTTATTTTCTTAAAATGTTGTTCTAAATTATACTTCTATGAAATATTTTGCATAACTTGATTTATATCGTGAATATTTTCTTATTTGTTTTAATTCTGAACTAAAAAACAATCTTCTTATTCTGTATTTAGTTTCTATTCCAAATGGAAAGACATCAAAGGCATTTAAAAAACAAATTTAATAACTAAAAATGAGTTTTTCTTGCTAATTTCTTTTATTGTAATACATAAATCGTTCTTTCAAATACCATGTAATATTAAAATCAATTTTTTTAAAATTCTCAACCAGATGGCGTTACTTATATAAGATTAATATTTAATTGAATTAATCGGTGAACTGATATTTAAGTTATGAAAAATATTAAAATAGTAAGCTTTCACCAAGAACACATAACTGTATAAAACTCAAAATTATTGCAAAAATGAATAAGAAGAAAGTAGATTACAGAACTTAACAAATATAAATATCGCCAGAAGTAAAAAAAAAAGAAGAAAAATGTAAATATCATTATTGTTTATTATGAAAGACACTTTTCTATATTAGCGAAATTAATTGAAAATATTCAAAAGTGAAGACAGCAATTTATGTTCTTTTCTGAAAAAAAAATATTGTATCTGTAAACAAAAAAAATTCATTCGATAAAAATTAAATTATAAAATATAAAGAGAACAATCAGTGACAAATATTTTTAGAAACAAATCATATTAAATAAAGTTCCATGCTTTTTTCTTCACCGTTAGTTACTGAAACAAAACGTCAATCTTTCTATGGGAGCATTGAAAATATTGGTTAAAAATAGTGCATGACAAAAACATGTTTTATTGACATTCACTGACATGTGAATCTTTGTTGCTTCAAACAGAATGAAGCTCACTTCTAAGAAAATGTGTAAGAATACATGTTTGCACAATCAATATAAATCTACCGACAACTTCATTGATTTATCCACTGAAGCTTGTCATCCTGTCTGTTTTGTTAGCATTGGAGAATGTTTAATAATAACTTCCTTTCTTTTTTGCTCTTTTTAGAATGAATTATTCTTCAATCACTCGAACTTATTAAAAGCCTTTGTTCATCAATATTATTTCAAAGCATGCAATTTGAAGTTTCTTTTCATATGTTAAACAAGAATTTTTAAAGATTTTTTTTGATGTTTTGAAATAGATTTTTTTTCAATTCATGATCAAATTTGGACTTGCAATTTTAAATGGAATGACTAATTTTAGGTTAATTAGATTCTGTTGTTCAGAACATAAGATAGTCTGTCTTATTTGCTGATTAAGAATAACCGCTATAGACAGGAAATTTCTTGATGTGTTATTTAGAAATTTAAATTTAATCAATTCAGTTGATAAACTTAAGTAAAAAGTTAATAATAAATTATTGATTTAAATAATCAAAAAATAGGCTTTTTGTATATCTGTTTTATTTCATTTGCTTCGTATGGACAGCGTTTTAATACTCCTAATGTATGAACTTCACAATATTCGAAGTTATTTTTATTGGATGGCCAATTTCGGTGATCGCTAATTTGCTGAGTATATTAACCATGTTTAACTTCAAGTAATTTTTTATGTTGTTGTTGTTATTTATGGCTCTTGCCACGGACTAGCCCCCTGCTGATACAGCAGCAGAATTAAGCCGAAAGGAGCGTCTCTTGTTTTTGAAGTAGCGCCAACTAGGGCAAAGAGTACGACTTAGCTACACACTCACCACATTTGCTTGCACAGCCCCTTTTTGCAGGGGGGCAGGATCACACATCTCACAGATAGCACACAAAAGGATAACCATGCCCACACCAGGACTAGAGCCCGTGACTCCCAGAACACGAGGAAGACGCGCTACCTCTGTGCCAGAAAGCCGGCTTAATTTTTTTATGCATAACTTAATCATGTTCCATTTACAATATAATTTTAATTGTGTATTAAAGATATATATAATTTTCGTTAATTTAACATCCTTCACCTATTCCATTTAAAGTGTACATGAACCTTCCTAATGGAGTTAATTCGTGTGAAATCAAATTGCTATAAAAATTTTATTGATTAGAATACATTTAATATTCTTTCAATGACAAGTAACTGCAAATATTGTAAGAATATTCATTTAAGTGTAATTTTTTAGTTTTATAGAATTTCTGCCGGCTTTCTGGCACAGAGGTAGCGCGTCTTCCTCGTGTTCTGGGAGTATCGGGCTCTAGTCCTGGTGTGGGCATGGTTATTCTTCTGTGCGCTATTTGTGAGATGTGTGACTGCACAACCCCCCCCCCTTGTAAAAAGGAGCCGTGAAAGCAAATGCGATCAATGTGTAACTAAAGTCGTATTCTTGGCCCTAGTTGGCAGTACTTCAAAACCAAGAGAAGTTCCTTTCGGTTTAAATCTACTGCTGTATCAGCGGGGGCCTTGTCCTTGGCAAGTGTCATTAGTAATAACAACAACAGAGCATTTCTTTTTTATGTATTAAATATTTAGTTATTAAAAATATTTTGTTCAACTAAAAAATATTTAGCTTGTTTTGACTTCTTATTTAAAAATACTGCGACTATGAAGTAAAAGAATACAAGTTTTCTGTTGATATTTAACATCGATTATTATTATAGTTTTGTGTTTTTACAAAATCGATGACTTCAAATCTGTATCTATCTTCTTATGTCATATAATGAAATCCTTATTCATTCCATTCTTATTTTGCTGTTCAAATTATCACATTTATCGGCTTAATGTGCTATTATTACATATAGTTGAACTACAGGTAACCTTCAGCTTGTTCTTTCATCTTTGAATTGTTTAAAATTTATTCTTTTTTTAAAAAAGCTGAATAAATTCAATACGTAGATTTTTAATGTTGTTAATTGGGACTTATGATGCTTTACAAGCCTGATGACAGTTATCTGTCAGCGATTTAAGCCGAGTGAGCGTCTTTAGTTTTTTACAGTAGTGATAACTAGGACAAAGAGTACGACGTAGTTACTTCATGTGTCACCTTCGCTTTCCCAATGTACTTTTTTATGGGGGACATTCACACCCCTCAAAGATAGAACAGAGCTGTGACTCGGACAAGAAACCCTCAGATAGCCCCTATACCAGAACGTTGACTGTAGCGTCGTAAAAGAATCCATTGTTTTGAAATAATTTTATAAGCCAAATTGCTGACATATATATTTTGAAAATGAAATTCTTTCCAAAATTATTTCTCAGTCAATTCAAGATTCGAATGAGGTTCAATTAATTCAAGTTAAGAGATATGAAGTGTGATCTTTATCAATTCCAATCAACTGGTTGTTCAGTGGAAGGTTTAAGTGTTTACTAAATTTAATTAATATCTGTTTTATAATACTCTGTAACACTTTGTATTATCAGACCACAAATACTAGCATTTAGCTGAATATTTTTAATTTGTTTACAAAAATGGGTTTTATTAATGAATCAGTTGTTTTTTTTATTTTGTTTATTAAATATTTTTGTAAAAGTGATATTTTTAGGAAGTAAATAAACATACTAAATAAAAAATATTATCTTAAAATCATTTTTAGTAGATTTATTCATTTCATTTATTTTCTAAATTTATTCTGCAGATATAATGGTTCCCAAATTCACTACCAGGTGGCTCTACTGATAAAAAACAACATTTATATAAAATAGCATAGAACTGTTAAATTATTTTAAAAATTCTACTTTTGAAAGTATATAATAATTCACTAAAGCATTATTATATTAAGAGAAAATTTAGTATCTCATTAAATCATAGATATGTTTATTCCAATTATTTTCTAAATTTTATTTTAAAATTCTATTAATACAGAAATTCATTATCAAGTGACTCCACTAGTAAAAAAATGAAATTTGTTTAAATTAATAAATAGCTGCTAATTTTGATAAAAAATTATACAATATTTTGTCATCGAGAATACGCAAGTTTATTATATGTAAAATCTCTAGGAAATGGAAATGATAAGTGAATGAAAAATAAATCACAAAGTCATCACTTCAATTTGTTTAAGCATGAATTAAATCAAATCGAAGAAACTTGTTTAACTCTTTAATTGACAAAAATCATCACGCCATATTAAGTACTTGATGTATGATATATTTAAATATTCATTAAAGAATTTAAAAAATTATTCCATTAAAGAATTTTTAAAATTAATTATGCTATTAATTTATTTTAATTAATACACAAACATTTGTGTACTAGACATGGTGACAATAACCATGTAAAGATGTAAATCTCCTAAAATAGGCAAAAAAATGTTTCTATGTAACAATGCCAAATGAAGGGTTAAAAAATATCGCAGTCAATTTATAAATGAATTCCTAATCATTACATACAAATTTTACTTATCAATTTTTTTACTTTTAATTAGAAAATGAAATTGACTTAAATTGCAATTCAAAAATGGAATATATTTTGTAAAATATTAAATTAATCAAAAATTGGAATGCATGAAATTATCGTTAGATAAAAGCTACATTTATATCTAAAATGGCTTTAAATTAGTTTTGAAAACAATTTCTGGATTTACAGTGTAAAAAAGTATTTTTTTGGCTAATTTTAAATTAACAATATTTTTTTGAAAAAACACTTCCACGTTTGCATTTTTCTCTCTATTTATAAACATACCAAGTTTAATAATTCTAGGTCAACACAAAATAGCCTTTAGAGAGCCAAAATACAGAAACAAAATTTCATCATTATTAACAGAAATTTAATACCTGAAACAATTCTATAATGAACACTGAACTTTTTTATATAATTGTTTTAATAATTTTTTAAAGGAACTTCACAATACTCTCATTTATTTAATCTTAAAAATAAATGGATCCTTAACTTCTTGTGGTTGAATGTAATCGTAACTTTTGAAACACTGGTATCTTTATCACGCCTTTCCAAAAAAGGATCGACAATTTGTAGAAAATAAATAAATTTTTAAGATGTATGATTTTATTTCCTCAGATTTATGAAAAAAAGGGTATAATATCCGAATTTATTGTAGAAATTCTTTGGAATTTTATTTGCGCCTGGGGGGGAAAGGCAGTTATCAAATAACATCCGCGTGTTTTGGAAACATCAAATAAAATAAATATTTTCCTTTCCAAACATTGTCATAAATAAGAATTTCTTCCGAAACAAGTTTCAGCTAATTTTTATTTCTCAGGTTAAGAGCGAATCTACTATATATTATTTTGAAAGTAAGATTTTCCTGACTTATTGACCCAGTGACTTTTTGCAAAAATGCCATGAATATGAATATCTATTGAATTATTTTGTAATTAAAATGCAGAACATATCGTTTACTTTAACTGAATTTTTTTCTTTAATAATTCATTTAATATTTCAATTTATTCAATTAATATAATTTATTTTGAAAAAAAGTATCGTAATTGCTACAAAAGTATATTTTTATTTCAAAGCTTTTCACTAATATTGTATAATATAAAAACAATGGGCCAGGGTATATCTCCATGTATTTGCGAATAATTTATGAAATGAAATTTTTAATGGAGCCAAAAATGATATCGGAATTATACTGTTATTGATATATCTTACGGCACGGCTAAGGTAGTCAGTTATTTAAACCTGTTGTTGATGTTACTCATGTCCCTTGCTATGGTCACTCTCAATTAATACAGCAGTAAATTTTAAGTCGAAGATATGCGTCTCTTGTTTCAAGTAGCGCCATCTAGGTCCAAGAGTACGACTTTAGCTACACACTCATCACAGTCGCTTGCACATCCCCTTTTTACAGGGGGACACATTCACAAATCTTACAAATAGCACATTAAAAAACAAGCATGCTTGAACCGGGACTCGAACTCATGACTCTCAAAACACAAGGAAGACACGATACCTCTGTGCCAAAAAGAAGGGGCGATTTAAACCTAGTCAGCATCGCTTGTTTTTGTAGTAGCACCAACTAGGGCCAATAGTACGACTTTTGTTACTCACTCATCACAATCGCTTGCACAGCCCATTTTTATAGTGGAGCGCACTCCTTATAGATAGAAAACAGAAAAACAATCATGCCCGAACCAAGACTCAAACCCGGGAAACCCAGTCCATAAGGAAGACCTGCTACCTTTATGCCAGCACGCCGGCTGAATTCAACTAATTCTTCCAAATTCAACAATTCGCGGCATGCCATTACTAGAATCGGAAAATATATCCAAAAGTTTAATCTTTCTGTCTCTTTGTATGTTCATAAACATACGATAGTGGAAAATGAAAATCACAACAAATATTATTGGGTGAATTAAGGTAAAGTTTTGAACAAAAAACTGTATGACTTTGTAAACTGAACGTTAAATCTAAAGGAGGTTCTCCAATATTTTTCGATGTACTATAATGGTTAAAATAAAACACCTAAGATTGTCGAATTATTTGAATAGAATTGAATAAAATTAATACTTCATAGGAATTATACGTGTGATTTTAATTCACACTTTAAAGAAAAGTATACAGAGCACACTGCAGTATTCAAGTCAACCTCTACATTACATTTTTTGCGTGACATTGTGATCTTAAGGCCTTACTACACAGAATTCCATGTTTGCGCATTTTATTCCGCTTGGTTTCTTAAAGTGAATAAACTGTTCTGAGCGAATATAAATAGCGTTACTGAATGAGACGTATTTTTTTCCCGGTATCAATAAAAAAATGTGACAACATCCGGATTTAGCGTTCTATTCTTTGATGTTTTGTTTGCACGTGAGATGAAAGAAAAGCCGTCAAATAGAATTCGCGTGATTTGAAAGCATCCAATAAAATAAGCTTCTTTGAATACATAGTTATAAAACAAATGTGGAATTTTTTTGTATGAAGTGAGCCTATTTTTGTTTGCATAGTGCAAAAAGAACGATAGTTTATTTCTGTTTAGGATTAGATTTTGTTTTCGTTTATTTGCCTTGTTCCAGTGACTTAGCACAAATAATACAATCACACATGTTTCAATTATTGTTTTCTTTTTTAGGGTCGATGTGTTATTTGGGGAAATTATTTGTATTTTGAAAGCAATTTGCTAGTGACCTGAGATTTGAGTAGTTTTTTATTGAACAGTTAGAAATCCCTATGTACCAGTAAGTATCACACGGGGCTTACAGAAGAAGACAACATATTATAGAAAGACATCCCATACAGAACAGCTACTCACGTATTATATTTGCTTGCCCAGATCCTTTTTACGAAGAGGCACATTCAAACATACCACAGATATAATAGATAAAGAACAACCATGCCGAATCGGGACTCCAATTCAGGACGCCTAGATTCCGGACGCTAAAGACGCTCTCAGAACGTCGACGAGATTCGGGTATTGTGAAAAAAATTATACGAGTTAAAAATCATTTAAAAATTTTAATATATTCAACGTTTAGTATTAAACATCAAGACATTTAAAGTTTCATGCTTGATTATTTAACCACTACCTTTATATCATATTTAAATCTCAATTTGCTGAAACATTGTCTAAAAACAATGTATTTCACACCTTTGCAATTCGAAAACTTATATGAAAGAAATAATTGAAATTTAAAAAAATATTGCTGAAAAATAAATAATTATAGATCGAGTTTTAAAATATTTGTTCTTTTAAATTATAGTGATTGTGATGTGATCGGAGGAATAATCAATTTTTAATAATTTGTAAAAACAGAATAATTAGAGAATTTAATGTTATAAGAAACATCGTTTTCTGTCAATATTATATTGTCACAAATATACAATAATATGCAAACAATCCACTTTAGATTAACAGAAAGAAATTGATTGGATATCAAAGGAGTCTTCTGTCATCCCAGAATTCCTTAGTGTTTCAAATTTTAGTGGAAGGTTTATTAACTAATAATTCCTCATTGATCTTTTAAGTTAATAGCTTTTTATTTGTCATTTTTCTATAGTTTTTTCTCTTGTGTGTATGTTATTTCTATTAACTGAATTTTCTAAGGGAAGAAAGAATACTTTTTTTGAACATTCCAACAACTCTTTTTAATTCTACATCATAATATAGTTTGTAATCCATTTAAGAATCAAGAATTGAAAAAAGCCCCTATAAATATGAAATATAAATGAGACAAAATAACAAAAAATCATTCTTATTGATGCATTGTATCCTATTTAATTTCTGCATTATTTTAATATAAAGAAAATAAATCAAATGTTTTTAGCTCAATTTCAGTATTATATACAAATGTTTTTGATACTTAATTCAGGAATTTATATTAAATATTTCGTATTTTGCTGCATACTATGCTTTGAATTCGATATAATAATAATTGATGTTCAAATATTTTTAGAAAATTTAAAAAATGACTGCTGTTTAAAGGCAAAACACATTTCAACTATCTACAAATGCAAAACCTAAAATAAAAACAAACAAACATGCGAAATGATTAAAAAAAATCTTTTGATGATAAAACTCAAATATATCGAAAAATTATAGTTTTTACAATTATTAATAAAAACTCAGTAATGTACAAATAGGGCAAATTAACAAAGAAAACAATTTCAAAATGTATTAATATTTTTGACTTTCTTTCCACTTTTTTTTTTAAATTTTTTATAAATATCGAAGAAATAAAAACTATATTTCAACTCAGAGAAATCATTTTTTCCTTTCTTTCATCTAAATGTTTCTTTTAATTTTAATAAATTTGATTAAATTAAAAGTCAGAATGTTGAGAAAACTAATATATTTCTAAAAAATATGGCTATCGTTATGCAATGTAATCAATTCTGTTGAGAGAATGTAGTGAAGAAAATAAATAAATGTTAGAAATAAAACATATAGAATCTTATTTGCATAAACCAATCATATTCCAATTCAGTTATTGAAAAGAGCATCTTCGATTTAGCATTTTCTGCAAACAGATTACTCTGAAAATAAAATTTCATGCATACTAAATTTGTAATCAATCATGATGTTGTTTTAGATATGAAGAACGAAATAATTTATTTTCTTTATCAAATAAAACTTTCCAAAAATTTATTATTTTAAAAAAAAATTGGTTTGTTCTTCATTTATTTTTTTTCTGAGCATGTGCTTTCGGTAGACTTTTGCTGCAATTCTTTCCTAAAACCTTTCAGAATGCTCTTGGAGTTGATTAATACATATTTAAATCCAAATGACAATAATTATTACTATAGAATTTGAACTATCAAAATAGCAACTATTTAGAAAATAAAAAAAAAATTACTAATGCTAAAATATTTTCTTTCTAATTTAAAACCAACAATAATTTTTTTTATGATGGAGAATTTTTTCCGATTTATCTTAAAATATATTTTATTTCATTCCTTGAAAATTTATCTTCTGTATTATCATCAAATATATGTTAAGGATTTAAAGTTTGTTTTTCAAAGGTTTTAAAGATCAATCACTCGATAGTATGACCTTATTTCTTGGAATAAAATTTTATTTATATTAAAAGTATTGGGTTCAAACTATCTAAAGAAAAAAAATCAATAAAGAATTTATACATTTGTTAAGTAATATTCTAAATAACATCAAATAATATATGTTTAGATTATATATAAATATATACATTTATATATAAATTTTCTTTATATATAAAGTATTGGGTTCGAACCATGTAAATGAAAACATTCAATAATGAATTTATACATTTGTCATGTAATATTCTCAATTGCATCAAATAACTCACACACACACACACACACACACACACACACACACACACACACACACTATTGCTATGTAATATTCTAAATTACATAAAATAATTTATCTATCTATTATCTAAACAATATATGAATTTATTTATAAGTTTTCTTTATGTATAAATTTTTATGTCCAAACCATCTAAATAAAAAATTCAGTAATGAATTATACATTTATTATGTGATATACAAAAATTACATATATTATTTTGAAATACTTGATTTTGATTAAAAATAGTTTAAAATTTTGACATTTCAATTATTTAATAATCAGATAGAATTATACTACATAGACGATATTACTTACTGTTTTACATCCAAGCACATGTATGGTCTATAAAATAAAAAATCTAAAATATTAAATTATATAGTTTAAAAAATTATATAATTTTATAAAAATATGTACAATTTATAAAAAATACATTTTTTAATCAAATGCCTATAACATTTGCTTTAAAGAAATAATGCCTGTGATACTCAGATTGAAATTTGTTTTTGTGTTATGTGAGACAATTGAAATCAAAACTTAATATACTGTCTTCGCCAACGATTGCCAACGGTTTAGTAACTCATGAGCAACGGTTCAAAATTTGGCGGATTACAACATTGCCTGATTGCCATAATTGGCAGTTTAGCAGCTCATTGGCGTCGACTTCAAATTTGGCGATAAAGTTGGACGGCATAAGACGTAAGTAATCATATTTACTTTGAGATATATATGCCATTCAATTTAAAAAAGTTATGTGAAAGCAAATATTTTTAATGAGTAAAAAATGTTTGATAAAATAAAAAAGAATAGTGAAAAAAGAAAATAAAAATTTCTTACATTTTTTTTTAAAAAGGAAATTTTTCTGCAAAGATATTTTTTTAGAAAAGTCAAAAGAATTTTATAAAAATGATAAGATATTCTAATTCATATTCATCTAATTATCTTATACAATTTAGCTATGACTTATGAAAAGAATCACAATGAAACACTTTTCCATTTTTTGCTTTCTTCATTGTTTCACAAAGATGGCATTTTTTTAAAGGAAATACTCAACTCTCTATTTTTTTAGAAACTTCTTTTTTCGTTTCTTTTTTTTATTTTGAAATTTATTATACAATTTTAATTAATATTCTGTTTCTTAATAGTTAATTATAATGGATATAAATGGAGGGAAATTAAATCAAATCCAGTCATTAAGCATTGGAGATTTGATAAAATCCTGACATCCAATATTTGACTTTTTTTCAGTGTTATTCATAAAATCTTTTAAATATTTGAAATATATTTATTTCAAATGATTAAACAAGCTTAATATATTTAATGGAAATAGCATTCTGATGTATGAATTCAATATTCATGTTTTTAAAAATAATGTATTAATGTGATCTTAAAAAAAGAAATGGAATTCGCTTATTTTTCGAAATCAATGGTACATAATATTTAATGACCTATTAGAAATATGTTATAATTAAGGTTGTATGAAGATAACGAAATGTTACTTTCTAAATATTTCATCAAACTTTTAGGAATTTAAAAATCTTGTAAAAAGAATATGTATAATTTTCTTTTATACAGATAAAAAGATACTTGAATTTTCCATTAGGGTAGGTCTAAAAAATAGCGTATAGAAATTAAATTAATTAAATAATTACATAATTTTTTACTCTATTCATATAGACTTTCTTAAATAAATCCTGGCACATTCCATTTTGATGCATTTATCCTTTCCATAAAAAGAATTTTATTGATTTTCATCTTTGTATAATTAAATAAATGATAATTAAATATTTTGCAATATAGCAATATTTCATGCAATTGAATAAAATAATGGTTTTTAATTGATAATGGCATCATTTTTTCTGCAAACTAAACTGCAGATTTTCTATAATAGCTTAAATTAAAGTTTGTATTGTCTATTTTGATAGATATTACTGTCAAAGATTCAATTATTTTTAATAATTAATTACAAATAATCTGAAATCAATCTTTCTACTCTTCAAAGAACTGGATTTTAGTTTCACATCCTGAGGAAATACATATTTATTAATGTTTCCAAACATTAACTCAACAATAAATTCCATTTTTTAAAGGGATCACAATATTTGCTTCTGTCAGAAATAATCTGCTATAGATTTTGAATTATTATTCCTTTTTATTCCCTTTCGAATATAAGTTCCTTTTTTCTGCTTGTATGTTAATATATTTGCATTCCTATCATTTTTATGCCATCACTTTCCATAAAAAAAGTTTTCTTAAGCTAAATTCAGAAATAGGAAAGAATACTTTTATTCCTTCATCGGAATATCTTTTTCAAAAGAAAAATCGAAAATTTAATCCACAGAAATTTTGAAACTTAATTATCTTAGATCTCTATAAATAATTTATTAAATGCAATTTTAGAAAAAAAATCCTTAAACAATAATAAATTTGAAAATAGAAATTTAATTTTTAATAACAAAAACCTAATAAAAATAAATAAATTTAAACCATTAACTAATTTTAAACTGGTTATTCAAAATTGTAAATAAATATAGCATTTTTAATAATTTGTATGAGAATTTCATGATATTTTATAGTAGCAATTTCTGCATACAAATAAATAACAGTTCTTCTATTTTTTTAATATTTTCTAGCTTTTGAAAATTGTACAATTTCTCCTCTAAGATATAGAGTTTAAAACCAAGTTTTAAGAACAACAAGCCTTTAAATAATTTATTCAATAAACGTTTTTCGGAAACAAACAAATTAATCACCAAATGAAAAATTTATTCTGGATCAAATGAATATCAGACGATTCATATATTTAATACAGTTATTTTTTAAAAAATTAGCTGAAAAAATTTCAAAATAAAAATTGTATTTAGAGAATTATAAATTTATTTTTCATTAAATTGAAAAAGTTTAAAATTTGGCAAATAAAAGGATATGTTCTTATTTTTCATTTAATTTTTTCTTGAGAATGTTAAAAATATCAAATGACATTCTCTGACGAATGGCAATGTTTTGAAAGACAATTTTACGTGCTAATAAAAGGCTGATCCAAGAAATATCATTCAGGTTTCAACTTCTGTAGTCCATTATTTCTCCTATACACTATTTATAGATTTGTTTACTGAAACTGAAATCTACAAAAAGAGAGTTTTTCGTCTCAAGAGAGATTTTCTTCGTCAGAAAGGGAAGTTGATGGAGGAAATTTCGTTTAAGTTATTATGTCTATATCTGAACATAATTCCAACAGAGTGCTTATGTAGAGTCCCTACATTCGGATCTAGGTAATATAAATTTGTATCTATCGTCAATTGGTTCCATAAATACGAAGCAAAATACTTTCCACTGATGTTTTTAAGACGAGTTTTATCTTTTCTTTATTTTATAAAATATAAAATTGCCTAATAATGCCTATAGCTATTTATATTATTTTTATATCTGTTATTTATAGATTTGTTTACCGAAACCGGAAACTATAAAAGTCTTTTGTTAGCTCAAGGAGGTTTCCTTTCAATAAAAAAATAAGAGTTTTTCAAGTTCTTGTTTTGATAAGTGTTCATTTAAATTATTCGGCCTCTATTTGCATCACTTTGAAGTTTCCAGAATAGTAATGATAATCGAGACTAAAAATTGAATTCAATTTATAGACATTAAATGATTTATACATATCGTTCTTAAATGGTATTTCCTCGTATTGTTCTTGTATTAATCGTATACCAGTAAATAATTGCCAAAAGGGTATACGGTAACTAAAATTAGACATAGTTCCAAAATGGAATGTAGCTTTACCAATGTTCTCTAATGTTCTACATTTAAACGTTTAAATACCAATAAGAATTTTCCACAGATAAAAATTATTTATTTCTTAGTTTTGAGTCTTTTTTGAAAGAAACTGAAAACAAATTTTTTAAGTGATTGAAAAAAAAACTGAAATAAATTTCCCAGAAATAAAGATTTCGGTATTATTTATACGCGTTATGACTACCAGGCTGAGCTTAAATTTAAATTTTTATAATAACTTTATATAAAAAGTTTCTTCAAAAGTCATATGAACATAATATCATGAATATTGCGGTATTTTTCCGTTAGTCGGGCATTAGTGAAAAGTTGAACAATAATGTAGAATTCAGCTAAATTTTCTACCGAGATTTTAAAACGAAAAATCGCCAAATAATGTAGAATTCAGCCAAAGTACTTTGGCGATATTTGTTAACGGAAAAGTATCAAAATTTCTTAAAATTGTTATAAGAACTTAAGAGCATTAAAAAGTTTCTTAAAATTTTTATGAATATCAAGACAATTCAGAAACATCTAATTTTTAATTAATACTTTTCGATTCAAAATTAATATTCACACAGAGGACTCAAAGTCGTTCTTATTATTGACCTTTCAAATGTGTTTTCCAACTTTAAACATTTTAGTTTGATTTTAGTTCGTTCGTTTTTCATTTTATAAAGATCTTGGTGCTCTCCTTGTAAAAAATAAACTGCAGAGATTTTAATTTAATTCAGAGATGCTCATGACTAAAAAATATGCTGAGCGGTACATTGAATGTTTGCAATTTTTTCCATTGTTTTGATAAAAAATTTCCTCCTTCATTTCATTTTATTGTTTAAAGCTGTGAAATACTAATTTACTGTATAAATACATGGTATGCAGCAACCCGAATTGTTACGAAAATAAAATCTCATCGGATTAGCTTTTATTAGTGGTGGGAGTACGTTGTGAAGTCACAATCAGCAACCTCAGTAAATCAACAACAATTAATTTATTTACACAAAGACGACAAATGTGTACAGCCAAGACTTAACATATTACAGCAGACGTAGTATGTTGTGAAGAAACAATCAGCAAGCCTTAGTAAATCAACAACATTGACGTTTATTTACACAAAGTTGACAAATATGTACAACCAAGATTTAACACATTACGGCACACTACAGTAGTCGTAGTATGTTGTGAAAACACAATCAGCAAGCCTCAGTAAATCAACAACATTGACGTTTATTTACACAA
>JAOUZG010017690.1:174079-185744 GCA_026289955.1 Argiope argentata | reverse complement strand
GGCTGAAAATCAACAAATAACGCGTATTGTCTTTTTAACTTCGTTTTATTCCAGCTCTAGAAGTACGCTGGGCAGCACACAACAGCCGTGAGTTTACATGACGAAAGAAGGTAGAAAGAAAAAGGGCTGACACATTTATCTCTAGTCTTACATATTATGATATTCTTATAAATCACACACGTGTAGATTTTTTACATTAATTCTGATACATTTGACCTTGACAAGAGACAGGATTATTTAATAGAATCTTATTTTATATAAGTGACTCATTACTCTTTTAAGAAATCCTCTAAAATAGTATTTACACCTGTGATATATTTACACCAGTTGATTATATTTAATATCTGTTCAATCACTTAGGTATGACTACATGTTTCTAAAGCATAGTGAGATATGCCGGATTTTAAGATAAAATGAGTTTTAAATATTTACAAATTCAAAATTTGAAATAAAATTTGGCAGTTGTATAATAAAATACTTTCACAACATAAATTTTTTATAAATAATTTTTTTTTAATTTTGATATTAAAATACATTATTTTATGCCTTTTAAACTGAATAAACATCAATGGATCAAAAACTATATACTTGTGAAACGAGTTAATTTTTTTTCAGTAGATGAATTGCAATTCCAAATTTATAATATAAATGCATGTGTATGGAGAAAGTGGAATAAATAAATATATGGTTGAATTGAGAAGGGTTTTCATCTGAAACCCAGAATATTTTTATTTACTTACCTAAGATACTAGATTTAAATCAACTAGGGAGATTTCATTCTTACTAACGTTAGTCAATATTTTATGTTTGGAGAATGAGAATAACTTTCTTTTCTTCTCCATGAAAGTGCATTCCATTTTGCTTTTAACTTTTATTTCCGAGAATTCTAAGTTTTGCAAAAAGGTTTTACCTCAGTTATTTAATTATTCAGAAAAACACGCAGATATTTCTAACTTAAGCAGACGTAATATTTATCATTTTCATGGAATTTTTAATACTGCCAAAAATAGAATCTAATTTGTAAATAAACAAATATTTTATTTATCGCTGAGGTACTTTAGTTTTGAAATGGAAATTCTTTGCATGAAACAGAAAAATGCCTTTCTTTAAAATATGTTACATTCTATTTTTTATCCATTCAATTCCATTTTTTTCGATAATTGTTTTAATCTTTTGGTGATTTGTTTTTTCAAGTTATTTGAAATAATTAGTTTTTGCACCGATTTAAGTGAATTATTTAACTCTTAATTCTTTTCCGCTTTAAGTGAATAATGAAAACATGACTAAGAATGTATAAAATTTGTAATTTCATTTGTCAGTTTTTCATTAAAAGCATACATTATTTCTTTGTGACAAATATTAGGAATGTATCAGAAGTCATTAATATAAAAACTATGTTGTTGTTGTTTCTTATGACACTTTCTTTGAAAAAGCCGTCTGAGGTAGTCAGCGATTTAAGCCTAATCAGTGTCTCTTGTTTTGTTGTAACGCCAACTAGGGCCAAGAGTACGACTTTTGCTACTCGCTCCTCACATTCGCTTGCACGACCCTGTAACGTTTTGGCCGGGGCTACTGGTGAGTTGGGCCGTAAATAAACCAGGACTTGGAGAAATAAAAATCTTTTTTTTTCAGCTATAATACATATTTAATTTGCACAATTACACCTTCTTGATTAAATAGGTTACGAATACATAGGCAATTACGTTCAGAGTTCCACTAGGGGAAGGTGCTGTGCCTCAAATAGTAAGGTAGTCTCTCTCGTAGAAGAAGGACGGTGGAGTTCTTGAAACTCCCGCAAGATCTGGCACGAGGTTCGGGATTCTCTGCTTGTCGATTAACCTGCTGGGTTTTGTAGAGCGTAAGGTGATGAACTGGCTGGAAGAGCAACTCAGGAGACAGCTGTTCAGCTAATTGGAGGTATTTCCAAAGCTCGGATGAGCTTTCACACTTCAGACGAGACGCTGAATGGTTCCAAAGGTTCCGATGAACTCCACGTGGGCTCGGCTACAGGGACAGGCGGCCTACGTACCTTCCAAATTCTCTCCTGAGAATTGTCCACAGAATTCCAAGTTGAATCCTCCCTCCAAGCACCAGCTGTTGCTTCGTCAGTCTGCTCCTAACCCTTCGCTTTCAATACATCTCCTCCTTTTTATCTCGGTCTCAAAAACCGGCCCTCGATGGCAAATGACCAATCACAAGAGAGGGGGAAACGGCGTCTAGCAAGGAGACGTCTTGTTTCCGTCGAGTCTGCAATCTCCACCTTCCACAAATTCTAACGTTATCTATGGTTGCTTTTCCCGTGGGAACAGAATTTGATATATTTCTCCTTATCTATCCGAAAACGTCACAGCCCCTTTTTACTGGGGGACGCATTCAGACACCCTACTGATAGAACACAGAAGAACATTCATGCTCAAACGAGGATTCGAATCCGGAGGCCCAGAACAAAGGGAAGACGCTCTCCCTTATACCAGGACGCCGGTATAAAGGATATAAACACTTTTTCATTAAAATAAATCTGAGAAAAGTGGTTTTTATATTTTTATAATAAATTATGAATTTATATAGGAAGCATTAAAGGTTTTCT
Source organism: Argiope argentata (assembly GCA_026289955.1). NCBI lineage: Eukaryota > Metazoa > Arthropoda > Arachnida > Araneae > Araneidae > Argiope > Argiope argentata. The sequence goes on along the minus strand of JAOUZG010017690.1, from coordinate 183,157 downwards.
TCTTTCTTCACATTAGCTAATCTAGAATCATTGGTCATACAACATGCCTAGCATTAAAATAAGAAAATCACAATGTTTTCATTGCTTGATCGTATAAATTGCATTTATTGTATAAATATATTATGGGGGTTCGGATACCCTTAGAATAACTTGTAGATTGCTTCCAATCATTTGAAATAATTGGTTTGTGAATCTAAGAATCAATATCTGTAACATGGCTACCAAAATCTCCAGACTTAACTACATATTTTGAATATGAAAGGGTTCTCTTAGCATTTCTGTTGTTGTTGTTGTGTCCAATCTTTAAGGATCTAGCGGCAGCTAGATCAAATCCATGATTCCATGCACCCTTGCAAAATCGAGCACCAGGAGAGGGTTGTCGCGAACATCCTCAAAAGTGAGCCCCAAGCAATCCAGAAGATATTGCGGGGAGGCCGGCAGCAGATGGCACTTGGGACACGTTGAGAAGACTTTACGGCCGGATCAAATGACATGCACTTCAGGTGCCCACTGAAGAGTCTTGAGATGGCCGTTTGATCCTGTCTGCCAGCCTTGAAACTTAAAGCACCTCCTGGTTTTGACCTACTGTACCAAGAATGAGCTGGAGGAGCTATCCAGACCTGCTGGTCTCTATTTTTCGCTACAGAGAAAATTTCTTCAAAAGTTAAGTCATAATCAGTCGTGGCCGCCTCAGAGCAGCCTCTTTTTGCCAAGACATCCGCAGTTTCATTTCCCGGAATGTTGAAGTGGGAGGGGATCCACTGAAGGTGGACGTCTCTTCGCTTTGAAACAATTTTAAGCTGAATGCTTACAAGGTCATTTACTTGGTTGCAGTCCTGTAGATGTTGGATTGAGCTACGGCTGTCTGTAAGAATCCAAATGTCATTACGGTCTGTGGAGTGGAGGATGGAATTTAAAATCTCCTTAATAGCTATTAATTCGCTCTTAAAGACCGAGCAGTTGTCTGGGTTGCGTCGAGAGAGACGTACGGAAGGATTCTCTATATATATCCCACTCCAAGTATGATTTGACTCGTCTTTACTCCCATCTGTATAAATAAGAGTAGCGTCACTCGGGATACCATTTATGATCTCCAGAGCCAGTTGTCGTAGAAAATCAGGGATCTCGGAGTTTTTGTTGGTGTGAGATGATAGTTCAGGGTGGAAGTGAACTCCAGGAAGTCCCTCAGTCGGACTAACACAGGGTGTTATGGATGAGTACTCCACTGAATGAGAAATAATATCCAGTTTATTGGCCAGACCAAATGGACTATTCCTTTTGAGTCTCTGGTTGCTACTCCAGCCGGACAGATAATCAGATTATTATTATTATGTATTAGCATTTCTAAAAAAATATAAAACGTTTGATTTTAATTATAACTGCCATCTCATAAGCTCTAGAAAATGCTAAAGAAATCGAGATATTAAATTGAGATGTGTATTGTGCTGTTGAGACGGGAACTAAACTTAAGTAAATTTCAACTATTACATTGCAATTTGTATATTAGATGCATTTTAAACATCTCTGCTATTATTTTGACTTTTTAAAGCCAAAAATTCTATGTTCTGAATCAGTTAAATTTTACTGCTAAATTACTATTACGATATCTGACCTAGATTTCGAATTTATTAAATGCAATAATGATACTAAAACTATTATTAATAAAAAAATTATAAGAATTACTTTAAAGAAATAGTATTTGCAATACTTGCATAATGACTTTATAAAATAAGTAAAAAGCGAGAAGTAATCGTTTTAGTAACCAAACAAATTCTGTTTTTTTTCCTAAATTCTATGTATGCAAAGAGTCTTTATTTTAGCTTCAGGAAATTTAAAAAGCATGAAAAAATCGAGAAAAGGATAATAGAATATGGACAAGTGCAAGTGCAAAAAATGTCCTTTACTCAAGGACAAAAAGTACGAAGGAGAAAAGGCTTTCATTTTTTGCATGCTTTTATCAATGATTTTAAATGATGGCATTTTTTAAATTGGATTTTGTGTTTGTTAATCATAATTTTTCATTTGGGGAATTTTAAAATAGATAACCATTTACTTCGAAAGCAAATTTCAATCTTGAAAAATATAGAATTTTAACAAAGTGCCGTGACAAATAATACATTTATCGGATTGTTTTTTTAAATATATTTATTGTTTTATGTTGGTTATTTATCGGTTGAGAATTTAAAAAAAATAATAATGTGCTCTTTAAAAAACTATGCTTGGTTGTTGTTGTTTTTTTGAAAAAAAATTAACGATAAAAACATAAAAAAATTTTAAGCAATATGATTCTCTAAGATTACAGGAATAAACATAATCTTTAATTATCCATCAAATTTTTACAAACTTAAACATTTAGTAATAAGTGGAAAAATTTGTTTCTGTTAGATATTACAACAAGATTCTTTCACAAAGATTAGTTGATTCTCTTTAAAAATATATATATCGATTAAATGTTGGCCTTTGGTGACTAGCTGGAGCACCGGGGATGTTAATCACATTTTATTCCACTTAAATCGTTTATTTATAACTTCATATTCATGATAGCGTTAAATTTTCAGACATAAAGATGCATTGCTAATAAATATAACATTTTATAAAATTATGTATAAAATTTTCTAATAGAATCCTGGAGTATTACATCATCTTTATTAATAAAAATGCAACTCGAAATGTGTTGCTAAGCGCAAAACTGGAGAACGGCTCGACCGATTCGGCTTTTTTTAATATTTTCGTTAAGACACGAGGATGGTTCTTATGGAGAGAAAAAGTGAAAAAACTGCGAGGAAAATAGTTAAAACGACACTTTTCTTACTTTCCCGCCAAAAATCATTTCCTTCCCCCACACCGAGTAAGATAGCAGGAAGTTATAAATCATGATTTGTTTAGAAAGAAATGCGCGAAGTCAGTTGTTCTTCATTTATAGATAACGGGATGTTTAAAAAAGAAAGAAAATAGTTGCTTTTATTATTAGTCTGCATGGATATTTAATTTATGTCTGCTCGAAATAAAATCTGGGCAGGAAGAAAAAAATAGAAAGAGAAAGATGAGTAGTACAATGAGCAGAACATCTGAAGAAAATAATAATATAAATAAATTATATGATTATCAAAATTTGTTTGGTTTAAAAATATTTTGGTGAAAAACCTGTTATGAGACACAGCTACATAAAATACTAAATGAAAATTTTAGCGAGCATTAATACTGGCGAACCGACTGGTCGCCAAAGGCTGCTAGTAGCTCTAATAAAAATGTAAGTCATTGGAGACTCCCCGACCCACTTGAAGGCACACGGATTTATAAATCGAGAGCTGTAATAAAAATGTACATGGGTGACAAAATAATACGAACACCTATAAAAGAGGAGAAAAGCTTTATTAATAAAGGGTTGGACCCCCATCCCTTTGACTGTATTACAGACTGTATGCTAGGTGGGATGGACGCATAGAGGACAGGAACAACGTCTATTGGGATATGACGCTATTCTTCGAGGAGAGCGGTCTCTAATGCCGAAATCGTAGATGGTGGAGGGATTCGAGCACGGAGTTTTGACTCCAGATATCCCCACAAATGTTCAATAATATTCAAATGAGGTGACTGAGGGAAGCAAGCAAGATGACCTACTTACCCCTCATGCTTTGCAAACTATTCTTGCAAATTTTAGCTATGTGGATAGGAGCGATGTCGTCTTGATATAACAGTCTGGACAAATGGATGAACTTGATCCCCCAGGATACCGACATAGTGGGCAGCTGTTACCTTCCCATGCAGAGTAACAAGCGGACCAACACCACGCCAAGATATCGCACCCCATACCATAAGGGAACCCCCCTGTGAAGAATCAAAAATCATTTCATTGAATATAATTTCTTAGAAAGAAATGACTATATAAAAGTTGATCTTCATAATTTTCTGAATTCTATTTTTTGGTTGAAACAAAATAAAATATCCTTTTTTTAAGTAATTTAAATCATTTTGAAAATAAAACTTTAAAAAATGAATTTTCAGATAAACCAGAGAAATTTTTATTTGACAATTCTTTGAAGTATTACATAAAATATGAAAAATTATTTGGGAGCACATCTAAGACTTTACGGTCAAATGTTTATGTTTTTTGTTCTAATATTTTAAAAGAAAACAACTTTAGTTTCGGCAGAAGATATTTTTGTATTAATTCTGAGCTCACTTACTTTCATTTTAATTCAAAGTTCATGTTTCAAGGGAGTTAATAGAAAATCAGAGAAATATAACTGAACAGTTTAAGGTTTCTATGAGATAAAATTATCAAAATTTGAATCATAAATATATTTTGCTCAAGAAACTATTAAAAACTCAAGTTGCATAAAAAATTCAACTGTCAGTGTACCAATAATTCTAGTTGTACTCATCTAATTAACTAGTTACCAAAACCAATTAGTAATTTAAATTTCGATGTATCCTGTGTACCTCAGTGTACCGATAATTCTAGGTGTACTCGGTTAAATTACCAGTCACCAAAACCGACTAGTAATTTAAATTTCGATGTATTCTGCGTATCTCAGTGAACCGATAATTCTTGGTGTACTCAAATAAATTACTAGTCATCAAAACCAACTAATAATTTAAATTTCGATGTACTTTGCGTGTCTCAGTGAACCGATAATTCTAGGTGTACTCGGTTAAATGACTAGTAATTTAAATTTCGATGTACACTGTGTACATTAGTGTACCGATAATTCTAGGCGTACTCAGTTAAATTACTAGCCACCAAAACCAAGTAGTAATTTAAATTTCGATGTATCCTGTGTACCTCAGTGTACCGATAATTCAAGGTGTACTCAGTTAAATTACTAGCCACCAAAACCAAGTAGTAATTTAAATTTTGATGTACTCTGCGTACCTCAGTGTATCGATAATTCTAGGTGTACTCGGCTAATTAATTAGACACCAAAACCAACTAGTAATTTAAATTTTGATGTACTACTCTGTGTACCTCAATATACCGTAATTCTAAGTGTTCTCGGTTAAATTACTAGTCACCAAAACCGTCTAGTAATTTAATAAAAGTCAAAAATGAAAGTTAATTAAAATAATATTTTTCACAAATCTTCCTTTAATATTTTTCAGTGTTTTTATTTTAATGAAAAATATTCGCATAAAGATTTAAATTATATATTCACAACATAAACCATTTCACTTCTGCAACATAAAATTCAAAGTTCAAGTTCCAAGGCAGTTAATAGAAAATTAGAGAAATATAACTGAATGCTTTAAGGTTTCTATGAGATATGATTATCAAAATTTGAATCATAAACATATTTTGCTTAAGAAACTATTCAGAGCCCAAGTTACATAAAATTTTCAACTGAAAATTTTAGAGAGGGATAAAATTTTGGTGTATTCTGTGTACCTCAGTGTACCAATAATTCTAGGTGTACACAACTAAATGACTAGTCACCAAACCCGACTAGTAATTTAATAAAAGTGAAAAATGAAAGTTGATTAAAATAATATTTTTCACAAATCTTCCTTTAATATTTTTCAGTGTTTTCATTTTAATGAAAAATATTTCGCATAATGATTTACATTACATATTCGCAAGATAAACCATTTCATTTCTACAACATAAATTAAAGACTAACTCTTATTATGCTTCAACAATAAGGAATACCTATACAATTTAATCTGTGCTGTTTTACTCACAGAACTGTGCATTAGAGCTTTAATTAGAGTGGCTATTTCTCTGATCTCATGCTTACCAGTCATTATCGGTGCCAAGCTTACTTAATAGGCTAATATAAATCAACCCATCCTCTTTACCCCTTTGAAGGGCGATATTCATTGCATTAATAGATTACATACTAAGCGGAGCATTTCCTATTTAGAGTCCATATTAAAGAGGTCCATTTGAAATGACATTCTTGAAATGATCGCTTGCGAATCTTTCGGTGGCATGTATGTCATGGAAGTAAGGATGACTCTGTATAATGGAAGTAGAATTGTTAAGCTCTGATCAGTCCTTCAGAAGGATATTTTGGAAATAAGAGGATTGTTTTCAAATGTAGATGATGGGAGTTGGGTCTATAATGGAAAACTAAAATAATTTATTTCTGTTTCATAGATCGGTAAACACATCTTAAAAAACAATGATGAAGTAGCTATCGATGAATACAGGATTCAATATTTAAGCTGTTTTTAGGTAACTTTTGTATTAAGTCTTATAATTTCTTAACTAGCATATGTTTATATATGAACTTGAAATGTGCAAATATATTTGAATTTTTTGAATAATTTTTCCAAGCATGGTGAAATTACTTGTAATGAAAAATGCATAGAAATGTTTTCTAAATCAGTTGTTGTCGTGAAATGAAGAGACTAAGGAAATCCTCATGGAAAAAATATTTAATTCTCAGAGACAGGAAAATAAATCATTCATGCTTTTTATGTTATTACAGAAATAAATTATTTCCCTATTATGTACCGAAAAAATAGGAAAAAACTAGTAAATGAACTGAATAAAGCCTTCTAATTTAAATAAGGATGAAATGGATATTGGAAGTCACTTGTACAATACCTGAAATAGGTTTTTTAAACTTTCTTTGATTGTAGTAATTAAATTCAGGTTCATAGGCCTATACATAGATGAAATGGGACTAAATTCTTAGAATTCAAAAACATTTATTAAATTAAAACATTTTAAAGCTTTTCTTGCAGCAAAATTCACCTTAAAATTAATGTTTAATAACCAATGAATGAATGAAAAATTCACGAACTTAAGGCTATCAATATAAAAAAAAATCACCTATATTTACTGGATATCTGAGTTAATCATTACAAGCAAAATAATTTTTTTAAAAAAAATATCAGTGAATAACCTTTTAAATAACTAGCAAAAAGAAATAGTAGAATAATTTAGGGATATAATTAAGCTAAGAATTAATTTGTTTAGAAAAGGAAACGCAACATTCATATAAATTTATTAATTTTTTCAATTATCCCCCAGTATTCTGTAGAATACTCAGTTCTCATGCAAAGTAAGAAATGGTTAGAAATAATATTTAGAATTATTATATACTTCTTAGGCATTGATTAAAATACAGAGACAGAGAATATTGCTATTCCAGCAAAATATGTAAAAAGTAATGATGATATTATTATTTTAAACAGTTTATTAGTGTATAAACATAGAATGCAAAAAGCATCGTTTTCATAAACTTTATTGGTATGCCATAGAAGGTATGACTTTTTTTAAAGACACTTAGTGAATGCATGTATACCGTTACTTTCCTTTGACCGAGTGTGGGGCGGCTGGCGCTCGTTAAATCTGTCGTGCTCGCAAGGTCCTCCATGTCGAGAGTAATACCACTGGGGGTACTGGGCCAGAGATGATCGTTCTCTGTTCCAGGTCTACACAACGATCTGGGATGAGCGAATGAATATACATGAATGAAATCCGTCCCTTAAAAAGGGTTTTGGCGTGTGTGTAGCTAAATCGTACTCTTGGCCCTAGATGGCGCTACTTGTAAAAAACAAAAGACGCATATCTCCAGCTTAAAATCTGCTGATTGTATCAGCGGGGCTTGTCCATGGCATGTGCCATAAGTAACAACAACTTTCCTTTAAACGTATGCAGAAGGTGGCGGGAATGTAAATCCAGTCAGTAAACATGCCATCTTGAAGAGATATAATCAACCGTCGGCTATAATCTTATCCATGTATTTTGAAATATTTAGTTTTTAGTACTGCAGATGAATTTCATGCTATATAGATTTAACATTTGAACTTTTATAAAAGCTTCAATAAAAATATTATATTGCTAATCAGTTTTCAGCATTCCATGAAATATCTAGGTATTCTATGAAATTCCTTTTCATTCATTTACGATAAAATTTCATTCATTCATTGTAAAATAAAAAGCTTAAAATAAAATCTGCTACGCACATTTCAATGTATCATGTCAGAATATCATTTCTTGAACGGCCAAGCGCCACGTTCTCGTGCAAGTTAAATTATATTTTTATTCATTTTGATGGTTTCATCGAATGAGTCACTTTAGCATGGCAAACGATCCAAAGAAATTTGTCTCGCATTGATTGTTTCAAAAAAAAAATGCCACATTTCTTATTTATTTCATTTCGTATAATCGCGTGAAAAATTTCATCTCAAAATGACATTTTTCTAGATTTTATTTTCCGTAGTCATTAACTTATATTTTAATCACAGCTTTTGTAAATGCAAAGGCAGCACGTTATCAAAAGATGATTTTTGAGATGCTTCTGAAGATAATAAAACTTTTATTTTTCGCCTTCGGATTTTGGTTGACGCCAAAAAACTCATTCTCAAAACAACATCATGTTCTGACATGATAATAAATAAACGAGTTCAATTCAACTAAGCGTTTCAACTTCGAAATCCAAAGAAGTTCCTTGTTGAGCCCAAGTTTTGTCTGCATATAAATAAATGATATCAAAGGTTCACATGATTTCAGAAGGAACACGAAGTTACAGAGAAAAGTTTAAATTAGATTCATACGATTGTCCTCTCTGTCACGTCACTTTGCCATTTATCAAAGTTTTCACGTTTTGGTAATGTCACAAATAAATGTCATTTCCGTGATGACACGGTGAAGATTAATATTGCATGACTATTGACAAAATCTCACCAAGATTTTGTATTAGCCATCGTTCAGAAATTTCAAATAATCTCATTTTCCAACATTATAAATATGTTTAATGAAATAGCGAGGATATAATAAATCAAAAGATGTGTTAATGCTGTGCGATAATAATGGATTTTACATTCATTCAATTTATCATTTTCTTCTGAATCGAGTGAAAAAATAGGAAGTATATAACAAATAATTGAGAAAAAGATATTATTATTTAATTAAAAATTTGTAATGTAATACGTCTTTAGCATGTGATACTACAGTTCATATGCATAATACATGAATATATGTAAGTATGATGCATTTCAAGGAAACATGATGTATAGTTTAATACATGATACTAGAAAATATGTGTGTGATGCATTTGGAAAAAACCTAGATGTATAATTTAATACATGGTGCACCAATATATATGTATGATGCATTTGAAAAAC
>JAOUZG010017690.1:150250-170039 GCA_026289955.1 Argiope argentata | reverse complement strand
CTTACTTTTAAGTCAAATCGTGCATTTGTAATTGATTTATTTTTAATATTTGGCTGTATGTCGTTGTTGTTTCTGATGCCAAAATCCATGAAACCGAAGATTTCTAAAAAGTCCATACCACAATACTAGACCCCTTAAAATCTCAAAAATAGAAAAGTTTAAACACTTAAGAATATGAGTTGGGGAAGGTTGCTCTGCCGATGTTGGAAGATGGAGGATTTTGTGTGTCCACGTAAAAAACGAGAGATAGCTGCTTGTTGCTATTTTTTATGGATATACAGACGATGACACAAACCAAGACTCTTACCTAAATGCCCAGGGTGAGAAGGTGGACTAGTAATCCTAAATATGTCAGGACGTGGGGGTTCCCTGCACATTTCCAAAGATTTGGAAGAATGCAAGAAAATATATGCATTTGTGGAGGAATCGGTACTGTTTACCACTATTTGAAGGAATCCACAGAAATCACCGATCTTCTAGTTGAAAATAATGATTCGAATTCAGTACTGATGGTACCAGATAATCTTAGGACTCAAAAGGACATGATGTCTAAAATTGACAGTTTTTTGCCAACTGTTTGAAAGTTTGTAGAGGAGGAAGTGGTCAGTATTTGACCACTTAGGGGAGAATTATCTCGAAGAGAATATCAGTTTGACAGATTCGGTTAATGTAAAGATGACATTGCTACAGTTCACAGTCGGCCACAACAAATCCTGTCGATGCCGCTACGTTCAGTGGTGGCGGGGTGGTCGGCTGTACACAAGAAGAAGTAGGTGAGAAGGTGGAGTAATTCAAAGTGCAGTTTACACCATCTTTTTGATAGAGGATATTTTAAAATATGTTAAGAGTTGCATCACCATGAAATATGTCAGTTATGGACGGCTATATGTATGTTATCATTGAATATTGTTCTATTGAACAAAAGTTAAAAAGTAAATGTCAGCTGTGAAAATTGCTTAAATAATATGAAATTTTGTTTTACCCGTATTGAACGAGTGACATATTTTTAGAAAACGTTTATCGGAATAAATCTGTAAAGCATTTCATTTTCCCTAAAAATAAAAATACTTATTGTTGTTTTTTATGGCACTTGCCATGGAGAATCTCGCTGAGGTAGTCAGCGATTTAAGCCTAATCAGCATTTCTTGTTTTGTAATAGCGCCAACTAGGGCCAAGAGTACGACTTTTGCTACTCACTCATTCCAATCGCTTGGACAGACCCATTTTACCGGGAGGGGCATATTTTCACATCTTGCAGATAGAATACAGAACAGCCATGCCCGAACCTGGACTTGAACCCGAGACACCTAGATCAAGGGGAAGATGCGCTACCCTCATGCCAGGACGCCGGCAAAATACTTCTGGGATCGGGAGTATATTATTTTTATTATGGTAGTTATTTTTAGAAATTGCCAAATTAACAGGTATCAATTCTTCAAGCAATTGATTTAAGTATTGATATCTATTTAAAAATTAATACCCGATTCTTATTATTTTCAAAATAATAATATATATTGTAATTTTTTTTTATTTTTTTCTTTGTCTATATACTACAATAAAGAAATTTATATATATGATTTTTAAAAAAATCAGGCTTCTAAGTGTTAAAATAGCCTATTTCGAAATAAAATAATCCACAACAGTTTAATATCAAATTATTGAAATGCCCAAATATAAGATCTTCTCTAATAATCACTGAAAATATAAATGAAAAATATTTCAAAATATCATTATTAACCAATTTATTCACAGCTAGCATGAACTGATTACATACATCCTGCGATCAAATGATCTTTAATCAAGGCTCCCAATTAGTGTTTAATTCAGCAAATGTCCAGTCACGAGCTCGGACATTCGCCTAAATGAGCTTCTGGAAAGCCAGGTAAACTGGCGCAGGCTACAGGATTTGTGGAAAATCCATTGTTAATATTATCACTTCCATATGTAGTTTAGAACAATGTTTGGGTGATTGTTCCCTATGAGAGAAAATTTAATAATACAAGCCACTTGGGGCAATGCTGAGAGCAGGTTTATTAAGCCCGGACAGCACTTTACTCTCATATGCAAACGGTCGATATTTTACTCGGTTTAGAAATAATGAACCGTGTCTCAAGTATAAAATACTGGCTTTTATCCGCAACTTCGTAGACGTGGAGATTTTGGTGTGTGTGTGTGAGAACTGACGGTCTGATCACAATGCAAAATGTCATCAAATCGTATGCATGCATAAATTTTCCAAGCCAATACATGAACTTTCTACATCAGTTGAGGTAACGCAAAATAGATTAGAAATTAATTCCTAATCCTATTTCATTATTATTTTAATTTTCTTTATTCTGATTCGTTTTAATTCAAAAGTACTTCAGAATGAATTCAAAAGATCGATTAATTAACGATGTTGAAGTTTAAATGCATCAAACACTAAGAACATAAACAGAATCGATTGAAATAACTAATCAAAAACATGTTAAACTGACCTTATTAATGTGGGGGGAAATAAACTGAAGTCTTACTCTTCAATCAACTAATCAAAATAACTCAAAAATCACACTCAGCACTCACACTCTACTCAAAAATCACACTAATGGTCAAAATTCTAAAGAATCAAGAATTGAATGAAAAATCGATTACAAATTTTCCTTATTACTTACGTGAAGCGTATCAAATTTCAAAAAAAATAGACCACAATGTTTTCTTGGATCACTAAATGAAATGTAATATTTAAATAATTATTGGGTTGTTCGAAAAGTCATTTCGTTTTTTTTGGTGAAAATGAAAGACGATCCTCGTATAATGAATAATTATTTTATTAAATTATATATCGCCCATTCTGATCCAAAACCTTTTGCCATCTTTCTGGTAGAGGCATGATTCAACGCTCATAAAATTTTTGGTATTTGCTGGCAAAAAACTAATCCAAGGTGATTTTTGACGTCTTCATTTGAGACTAAGGTTTTACCGTCCAAAAAATTTTGCATTGACCGGAACAAATAATAATCTGAAGGAACCAGATCTGGATAATATGGTGGAGTGGATCATTTTTGTGACATTTGAGGAGCGAATCACAGACTTCAATGCGACAACACAAATTTCTCTCCGTGAGGACATGGAGAACTCAAATATCGAGCTTCGAGGTTAAACCCAGGCCTTTCAGGTAATCATAAACAGTTGAATTCAATAAATTTAAACTCTCACCGATCTCACGTGTTGTTGTTCGCCGGTTTGCATCAACTATTACCTTTATTGTGTCTTTATCAGCTTCAACCGGCCATCCGGAACGTGGTGCATCTTCGACATCAAAATTGCCGGATCGAAATTTTGTAAACCAGTTCTGACACTGTCGTATTGTCAACGCATCTTCTCCATACGCATCGGTTAATTTCTTTCTGGCTTGAACAGCATTTTTATCTTTCCTACAGGAAAAAAGTGAAATATGACGAAATTGCTGCTTATTGATTTCCCTCTTTAAAAGGGCATCTACCAAAAACTACTGCGCAAAATCAATTGAACGTTTTCACAAACAAGTATTGCTATATCACCTCTCAAAACATACAATGATTATACGTCTTAAGTGTGAAGTTGGAATAAAAAAATACAATTAAATCCTTTGTCGAGAAAAAACGAAATTAATTTTCGAACGACCCAATATTTAAATTTTCTTAGAATGAAAGCAATGCTTTCTATTTTTAATATTTTATTTAATTACATTAAGAGTATTTTTCAGCAATATTATAATATTTACCGGCTTCCTGGCCAAAGGGTAGCTCGTCTTCCACTAGTGCTGGGCATCCGGGGTTCGAGTCTCTGTTCGGGAGTCTTTATTCTGCTTTTTATCTGAAAGGTATATGAATGTGCCACCGGTTTTCTGGCACAGAGGTAGCGCGTCTTCCTCGTGTTCTGGGAGTACTGGTTCAGGCAGGGTTGTTCTCCTGTGTGCTATCTGTGAGATGTGTGACTGCCCCCCCCCTGTAAAAAGGGGCTGTGAAAGCGTCTGGGTGAGTGTTTCATCCTCATATGAGCTAGAAGTCAGACTTCTGCCCTCTGGGGATCAGGGGTCCTTACCCTCAGAAGCTACTGCATCCCTTTTTCCGTAGTAAAAAGCGGACACGACATCATCATTATCATATGAATGTGCTACAAAAAAAGATCTGCAAGCGATTGTGATGAATGGGTAGCTAAGTCGTATTCTTGGCCCTAGTTGGCGCTACTTCAAAATCAAGAGACACATTCGGCTTAAAATCACTGATGGCCGTCATCGCGCTTGTCCATGGCAAGTGCCATTAGTAACAACAAAACATTATAAAATTTAAATTTTGATGAAATCCGAGAATTTTATTTGTTTTGTCTCGATAAGATTCGATCGATTCATTATTTATTTTAATCAAAATAAAAGATTAACAGCTCTCATTTATAATTGCTAGAGAAATATTTCAATTTTAACAAAATTTTTAACAATTTTTAACAAAATGAATATTGCATTTGCATAAAATCTCCTAAGTTGCTTTTAGTCGTTATTTTCTAATATCATACAAATCTGGCGGATATTCCTGTCCAATTGACTTGATTTATGTCTACGTACTTAATATCTAGAGAGCATTACCACATTCCACATTCGTGTAGGACATGACGTATTAGAAAACGTATTCACAAATCAGATTACATCGGGAACGTACAAGACCGTGCGTAATTCGTGGAATTTGAGGAGTTTAATCCTCGCATTGGAGTTTCTCTCTGATCAGGATGCATAAACGAAGGCAGGACATTTCTCAACATTTCGAAATTTCCAAATTTATCAGGTTGGCAAAGCATTTTAATTAAATCGAAGAGTTGTGATGTACCAAGGAGAATTTGAATCATATTTAAAAAATTGCGGTATAAAATACAAAATAAAGATTAATAATTTCCGGTATTATTTTTCATCAATTTATTTTAATCATTTGATATTTCCTTAATAAAGTCACCTTTTACATAAGTCAAGCACCAAAATTGCTTTGAGGTAATGTGCATTTGAAAATTGATAATGTATTTCAAAATTTATGTCAATAACATAAAGAATAATAAAAAATTTAATTGAAACAGCTTTTTATTTGCTGACTTATGTTTTCGGTAATAACATTTTAATTATTACTTTAAAAACTCAAGTACATTTTGCGTCTTTCAGTAGATTTTAATTTTTTTAATCTAAGGCAGAAAATCTCTCAACATCTGAAATTTCCAATTTTATCAGGTTGACAAAGCATTTTAATTAAATGCTGTGATGTACCAAGGAGAATCTAAATCATGTTTGAGAAATGTCTGTATAAAATACAAAATAAAGATTAATAATTACTGGTATTATTTTTCATCAATTTATTTTACTCACCTAACATTTCCTTAATAAAGTCACCTTTTACATAAGTTAAGCACCAAAATTTCTTTGAAGAGATGTGTATTTGAAAATTGATAACGCATTTCACAATTTCTAGCAGTAACATAAATAATAATAAAAAATAATTGAAACAACTATTTGATGCTTCATGTTTTCGGTAATAACATTTTAATTATTATATTAAAAACTCGGTTAAAGTTTGTGTCCTTCAATAGATTTTAATTTTTTTTTAAAACGGAGGCAGGAAATTTCTCAACAACTCGAAATTTCCAAATTTATCAGGTTGGCTAAGCATTTTAATTAAATAGAAGATTTGTGAGGTACCAAGGAGAATTTAAATCATATTTGAGAAATGGCTGCATAAAATACAAAATAAAAATTAATAATTACTGGTATTACTTTTCATCAATTTCTTTTAATCATTTGATATTTCCTTAATAAAGTCACTTTTTGCATAAATGAAGCACCATAATTGCTTTGAGGTATTGCACATTTGGAAATTGATAATGTATTTCGAAATTTCTACCAGTAACATAAATAATAATAAAAAAATTAATTTAAACAGCTTTTTAATTGATGACCTATGTTTTCGATAAGAACATTTTAATTATATTAAAAACTCAGTTAAATTTTGTGTCCTTCAGTAAATTTTAATTTTTTTTAAACAGACAGGAAATTTCTAATTTTATCAGGTTAATAAAGCAGTCTAATCAAATAGATGTATTAGAATGTACCAATGAGAATTTAAATCATATTTAAGAAATGGTTGTATAAAATACAAATAAAGATTAATAATTACTGGTATTATTTGTCATCAATTTATTTTAAACATTTAATATTTCCTGAATAAAGTCATCTTTTACGTAAGTTAAGCACTAAAAATGCTTTGAAGTAATGTACATTTGAAAATTGATAATACATTTCACAATTTCTACCAGTAACATAAATAATAATAAAAAAGTTAATTGAAACAGCTTTTTATTTGATGCCTTATATTTTCGGTAATAACATTTCAGTTATTACTTTAAAAACTCAATTAAATTTTGTTTCCTTCAGTAAACTTTATTCAAATGCAATAAAAAATAATTTTTAATTGTATTTTTTATCGTCAGAAAATTGTAACAATTCATGAGCCTTATTTATAGTTATACCTAATAGCGTTTATACAATATGTGTTTATGCAATTTAATACAATACTTATTAACATTTGAGCAAGTGCAATTTAAATTCGCTTAATTCGCTTCGATTTATGATTTAACGCTACTTTTAATTAATGTAGCATAAATTAGTTTTCAATTTTTTTTTCTTTATTTTAGTTAAATTCAGGTTTATTAAGTATTATAAACAAGTAAATTTTGGAAAAAACTTATAGAGTAAAAAGCAATGCAATACACCTTTAGGATTAAAAATGCTGTTATGTTACTTCGATAATATTTAATGCCGTAATGTCCTTGCTGTAATATTTTTACGCTTCAGTATTCAGCATAAAAATATTGGATATATAGCAGAAAATTTTGATGAACTTCAGTTAAAGATGATGGTCTGCCAAAAATTTTTGGTTGTAAATTAAATTAAAAAAATACATGTCATCATTTAATGCATAATTGAAAATAAATTCTACGATCAGAGAGAAACTTATCGATTCCTTTTTGAAAAGATATATTCATATGCAAATAATTCATTTCCATTTTGTAGTTTATTCTTTGCTCTGATTCATGACTATTGCCTCCCCCTCTCATATTATTTCTTGTATCGGTGCCTCTGTGAGGCAACTGTCGGATGAGAGCGAGAGTGTTTTTGACCTTGTGGTGCGACACGATCTTTTGGACTTGGTCTAGGGGTCTAGACAAAGGGGATCTGCAACAACAAAACTCTTTGCTCCGTTGTTCACTTTAAATCTAAAAAATAATTTTGTTAACGTTTACCAAAGAATATATGACATGAGTGGTCCATCAGAATAGAGGCTGAAATCGCATGATATTAATGACAATACCCATAATTCCTTAATGTATCATATCATACATACTATGTTACTAGATAATAAGTTCCCAAGATTCTTTGAGAAAAATTGGATTACTTTTGAAACCCATTATAAATCTTCAAGATTCAATTATTTCGATAATTTGTTCGTATCCGAGTATATGCGTTAAAGTTATAATGTAAATAATTCAATGGAATATAATCAGAACAGTGATTTTGAATTTGACATTTTAGTTACCTTTCATATTCCAACAGACATTTGAAAAAAAAAAATACACAAGCGAAAAGTGCTTCAAGAACATTTATTATTCTTTAAATGCATAACATGAAAGACACATCAACAAATGCTTGTGAAAAAGAAAATAACAGTTTAGTAGAATTGTAAAAGTTATGTTTAGTAACATCGTGTGATTTTAGCCTGTTAGAATATAAATAATAATCATTATAATTCTGTGTTATTAATGTAATGTAAATAATTCCATCGGATATAATCAGAGCACTGTTTTTGAAATAATAAATTTTAGAATCCTTTTTAATAATTCAATATAATTTTGAAAATAAGACACAAGCGAAAAGTGCTTCAAGAACATTTATTATTATCTTCAATACATAACACGAAATACACACCAACACATGCTTGGATAAAAGAAAAGAACAGTTGAGTAGAGTTGTTGTAAAAATTATGTTTAGTGCAAAGAATATTTTTATACTTTTTCAAATAATTTTGCAACAGTTTATTGATTAAAATTATTGTGAAACTTTTCTCCTTTCAAAACAGTTTTAAATTTTTTTTAGTTTTAAAAAAGGAAATACCTAGCTTAGAATCCCAAGTAAATTATTTGCCATTTATCCTAAGATAATAATGAAAAAATTTTTAAAATTAAATATGTATAAAGGTTAAATTTTAATAATATTCAACAGCGTTAAGAACAAAATTATGTATTCGTTATGGGCTTACTTAGCTTAGAATTTCAAGTAAATTATGTGCCATTTATATTAAGATAATAATGCGCATTTTTATTTAATTAACTATGTTCAAAGGTTAAGTTTTAACAGTATTAAACAGCGTTAAGAACAAAATTATGTATCCATTATAGGCTTACTTAGCTTAGAATCGAAAGTAAATTATTTGCCATTTATCTTAAGTTAATAATGCGCATTTTTATTTAATTAAATATGTATAAAGGTTAAAGTTTAATAATATCCAACAGCGTTAAGAACAAAATTATTTATCATTATGAGTTAAAGATGAAACAAGCGGATAAAATTTTTTGACTCGGTATCGATACATATTAAAATTACTTTTAAGTATTACGTGAAACTGATTATTTATATATGAAAACCATTTCTAAAAGATTTTAATAAAAGCTCTTTAAGAGTTTTCTATAGCGAATTTATATCATATTGTAGCCTCTTTCCTTAAATCTGACTTATTCAGGTTTTAATTATTTAATATTTTTTTAATTACTCTTAGAAAACATGCATAAAAATATAAAAATACTTTTTGGAATATTATTTTCTTGAAAATCCAAAAAGCATTAACAATGATATTTTTATGCACAATTCAAGTTGTTTTTCTGATTTTTTTCCTCTGAAACTTAATATTATGCATTATTTTCTTTGAAAATAAACAAATTAAATAAAAAATTAATTAATATAATAAATATAGAAATAATAAAATTAAAATAAACGTTATTTTTTAAAAAAATAAAACGTTTTTGAAGAAAATATTTATAAAAAGCGATGAAAATATGTCTATTCTTTTTTAAAAAGCTCACCACATTTTTAAGCATTTAAAAAATGCACAAAAAATATTAGAAACAAATTTCTTTTACGAAATTTCTTTAATTATGAGGTGTTTAATATAGTTTCCAATAATTTCGTTTTGTCGTAGTGTTTTAAGAATTAACTACTCAAAATTAAATTTCAAAAAAGTAATTGTACATTAGTGTATGGAAAAAAAAATCTAAATCTGTTTTCGTAATGACATTTTTATTGATATTGTTAACAATCATAATATATTGACCCCAAGTTTATAAAAATTATTATAAATTTTAAATTTCAAATCTCTTTTAAATAGTTTAAAATGCACGTTTCTGAACATATTTCTTTTATATCCCTGAATACATACAAAATATTTCAAATTTAAAATGTATACATTTTTCAGCGAATACGATATATTAAATAACTGCTAACCTTAAAATATGATGTGGAATTTTTTTTATTCATTACAAATTGGAATTAAGTTATGCTATATCTTAAAAATATAAATATGATTTTGTTATTTATGATGAAAGACAAAGATTTTGATTCTTAAAATGATCTGGTATAATTCCCTTTTATAATGAATAAGCAAAACAGCTTAGTGCATTATTATCAATACTATCTCCTTAAAATTTATCACACAAAATTCCACGTAACGATATACGTTTAAACTTTTATAACAAGCGATGAGTCAATGACAACAATCTACTAATCTACCACAGTAAAATAATGTAAAAGTTGTGAAGATCAAGCCATCAAAATCATTGTGACAGGATAACCAACCAATCAATAGATGCAGTATCCCGGTAGTACAGAAAGCTGTACAATGATATACAATATTGTACGATATTATACCATATTATTAAATATCCAGCATTATCATGCAATGTTGTTATACATTATTGTATGTATATAATGTATACAATGTTGTTATACAGTATTAAACAATGTTTTTATACATTATTGTATGTATATAATGTATACAATGTTGTTATACATTATTAAACAATGTTTTTATAAATTATTGTTTGTATATAATGTATACAATGTTGTTATACATTATTATACAATTTTTAATATTGTACAATATTGTAGAATATACGTATGTTGCTGGGATAAGTGCATTAGTCGTAAATTATTGAATTTAAAATAAAACTTTCCTTTCAAACAAGGCATTGTAGAAGCAACACTTGTGACAAAAAATCCACAACGAATGGCATGCACGATTCGATTGGGTTCGTCTTAGTTGCTGTTAGTACTTAGTACAATTGGTGATGTTTTGAAAAAGATGTGAAATAGAACATCATTGACTGGAATAACATTTGTATGTGTAGGAAAGAAATGTTCCATCGCCTTTCAGATTGACACTACTCAAAATATCCAGTTTTCCGAATATCCCGTGTGCTAATGATTGTATGAGAAAACCGGCATCATTAAACATTATAAGACAATCATTATATCATTTCTTCCAATTATGTATTAGTGCTCATTGATGCATTTCTGAAAACTTATTGTTAACTCAGGAGAAGAATTTTTTTTTCAATTCGTAATTGGCATCATTATAGTATATGACTTAACTTAACATCATCAAGAATTATAAGAAGTCACTCCACCATTGCTTCCAATTATGCATCCATTTTTCTTGATGCCACTTGACGAAAAAACCTTTATTATTAAGATACTGCCATTGCGATTTCATTCAACGAACGAATCAGTTCCATCAACAACACTTCAAGATCTGTACTATTATAACATTGTAAATTTATTGTTGATGTACAGATAATTCCAGCAAGACCGGTTAAACTCTGCACGGACATATTCCTTGTTTCTAATACATAAAAAATACATAAAGTAGGACCCGTAATTTTGGAGAAAATGCGGGAAAAAATATAAGACATCATATCCTGCTTACGAAAAGACCTTTATTCTGCCACTGGATTAGATGCCTTGGTCCTATTTTATGGCCACCACAATCTCCAGATCTTTCTCTTTTATATTTCTTCCTATGCGGCTATATAAAGGAATTGATTTATAGAGACCTAGTTCCTTCAGAAATGGTCCATTTGTCTCCGCTGATTGTTTTATTTTGTGGATACTAGGTTGCTAGAACGTATACAGTCAACCACTGCCCCTAGTAGGACACAAATATTGTACAATATTGAACAATATTCTCAATATTGTTTAGTATTGTAGAATATTGTTTAATATCATATATATTTCATATATATATATCATATATCATATATATATATCATATATATTGTTTAATATCATATAATATTTCACAATATTGTACTATATTATACAACAGGATGTGGTACCTGGGGCATGGTTTGGGCAAGGATGCTTCCATATGTGCGGGGGATATTTTGAGCATCTTTGTATTTAAAATTATGCCAGAACTGATGTTCATGTTTCAGATAAAGGTCTTTTATTCGTAAACTGGATATGACGTCATAAATTTCTTTTGCGTTTTTCTCAAAAACTGTGGATCTTAGAGGTGCGGTTCTCTGGAACTATCTTAATGTATTCCAAACAACAAGTCTGGATGTTCAGAGGTTATAAGGTCTCGCTGAGACACCCTGTAAGTATAGAAGGAGTTTTCACAGGAAATAAATTGTTATTCTCCATATATATTCAATATATGTTCTTCCTGACGAAGATGCTTTAATCAGCTCAACGAATGGCGTTGAACAAATTCTGTGTGCAATTCAAACTCTTAGCATCAAAAAATCGAAATGTTCAATAATTGTTGATATCCAGAGATTGCTCTGTTATCCTGTCCTAAATAACACGTGCGATGCCTTAAAAGACATTTTTCCGAATTATACTTGTGAAGAGTTGACATACTCTGTCTGCGTCTCACAGCGTGACTTAAAAGTGCTTCTCAAGACTGTGCTTTTGGTGCCCTTGTGTGCTGTCTCGTAGCGCAGGGTTCCGCAGCAGGATCGACTCTTGATGATGGCCAGGAATCCCTTCCGGAATTTCTTGTTGCAGAAAGTGTAGAGCACGGGGTTGATGCAGCTGTTGGAAGCTCCCAGCCATTGGGCGATGGGCACCATGACGACGAGCACCTGCTCCGTGGTGCTGTTCTCCTCCACCGTCATTCCCAGTTTGACCATGGTGAAGATGATATAGAGTGGAAGCCAAGAGAGGACAAATAGGACCACCACGATGATCATCATCTTTGCTACCTGTTAAAAAATAGCAACAATTAATTGATTACTCTCTATATATCTGAAAACGACCACTACTATTCATATTCGTATCGAAAATTGAATAGATCATGTTTTGACTGTCCAGATATTTTGAATCTTCCGATTTTCAAACATGTTTCACAGTTCCATCTTAATGGTGGTATATTATTATCCTGTATGATGTAAAAATTTATTACTTACATCAGCTTACAGTTCTAAATTTCTCACTTTCTGAATGATTCCAAATGATCAGAAGGATTTAGATGATTAGAATGTTTTAATGATTTAGATTATTAGAATGCTCGAATTATTTAGATTATCAGAAGGATTTAAAGATTTCGATAATTAAAATGATTTAATGATTCAGATTATTATAATTATTTTATGATTTAGAAATAGCTTTTTAAGGAAAAATGTAAATAATAAGTTATAGTTTAATAAAACAACATAATAAACAATCAGTTATCTAGATTATAATAAAATGTTTGAAAGAGATCATATTTCTCTTTGACCTTTTTTGGATAATTAGATCCCACATATACGTATTTGCCAGAATATATATATATACATATAAATATAATTATTTTTTGAAAGAAAATAAAAATTACATATTTTTTTTTGTAGTCTTATATCAACAAGGTTAAAATAAAAGAAAGAAAAAAAATATGTACATTTTTTTACGTTCAAAAAATAATTATTATTTTTAAACAGGCATCCCCAAAATATATTTGATATAATTATACGCTTTCATAAAATTATGTAAATGAAATTTATTTATAAATAGTCTACGTATGGGCACACATACTTTAAAAATATGAATCTGATTAAATTTGCATAGCTTTGTAAAACCAATTAAAAGAAAAATTCTTTTACTAAAGCACTGATGAGCAAGGGTTTCTGATTCTAATTTATTTTATTTAAATTAAATGTTGAAAACATTACCTTAATAAAACATGAGTACATTAAGAATCTCGGTAGATATTCAAATATTCGTCATATACTATAATGTATTTCTGAGAAAAAAGATCTTCGACAGTTGAAGCAAATGCATCGAACTATTGAAAAGCTTTGTCTAGGCAATTTTTGCCAATACTTTAGAATGCATTGTACTGCCTAGTATCATTTTTGTTTTCATACGAGTTGTTTTAAATAGAAATTAATAAAAGATATTCATTTAAACACAAGTTAAATATTTCTTATGATTAGATTATTAGATTAAAGATAAGGTAATTAAAATTAAAATTATTCCTCTGATTGCAATTCAGAACTGATAATATCTTCTTAGTAAAAATCAATACCCTCAGAAGCTACTGCACCCCTCTTTCAGCGGTAAAAAGCGGACACGAAATCATCATCATCAGTAAAAATAAATATTTTGAAGAAAAGAATGAGTCAATAGAGTTTGTAGTTGTCTGCATCAGGAAAAATTAAATTCTGTAGAATGTCCTGATACATAATGAGGACTCTTTCAAAATAAAAGTCATACTCATCCGTACTCATCCGTACCTTCAACTTTGATCTCTGCATGACAACATCTGCATTCGTCCCCTTTGTCTCTCCTGGTATGCTTCGTCTCCAAACTTTAATCCAGATACCTATGTAGCACAAAGATATGATGCACAGAGGTAGCAGGTAGCAAAGACCAAGATTGGCGCCAAGAAAGTACGCTTTTTCGGACTCTTCATGAGGCCATCTTTCTACACAGTAATGGATGTCCGAGTTGATGGAATCCAACTCGAAGTACAGAGCCCAGGGCAGAGTAATAAGCAGAGAAAAGAGCCAGATGACAGCGATAATCTTGCGTGCCAATCTGGTAGTCATCTGGCATTTGAGAGGGTAGCAAATGGCAACGAATCTAAGAAAATGAAAGAAAAAAAAAGTATTTTCATTAAACTTGTTATTTGTCTATTCATTAAGAAAAGTACACAGAAATTAGTGAAAGACATGAAATCCAAATGCAAGAAAATTAATGTTCATGTATGTTTATTTAAGGCGATCAGGGACCTTTAAAATGATTTTTTTATAATTTTCACCTCAGCAATTTGAAATTTTATAGGCATTAAGAGTAACAGTATAGGAGATGACACACAAAATTTTAAAGCATTATATTAATTTATTTATGAGTTAGGGGGTTAATTTAATATAATATTAGCAATAATTAGCGTTAATGAAAAATGTTCCAGACGCTCCAAATTTGTTCTAAAACACTCTGAATTTTATTATTATTTCCTCTAACTCTTTTGTAACAAAACTTTGGGAATAACTTTGAAGTTTGAGAACTAATATTAAAATTAACCAATGTAATAACTCAAAACTACTTAAACTTTTAAAAAAATCAGTAGTTTTAAGTTGTTACATTGGTTAATTCCGATATTTCGAATTCACATTTCAGGTTTAATCTCAACTTTTGTTTCAAAAGGACTAGAGAAAGTAATAATAAAAAATAAAGCGCTTTCGAACAAATTTGGAGTGCCTGGAGCATTTTTCATTGACGTTATTCACCGCTATTAAATATTATATTAATCCCTCTAACTCATAAATAAATTAATATAATGCTTTAAAATTTTGTGTGTCATCTCTTATAGTAGTACTCTTAATGTCGGTAAAATTTCAAACTGCTAAGATGAAAATTGCAAAAAGTAATTTTTAAGACCCCTGTTCGCTTTAAAATTTATATCGTTTCATCAAATATTACAATCTAAGAAGTTAAATAATGTTTTAAAAATTCATTAAAAATTGGGAATTCGAAATCAAGTCAAGCAATTTTAGTTTCAGCTCTAAAATTCATTTTAATTTTTAAATCCAAAAACTGTGATTTATAAATTGTAAGCTTTATCTGATGCTTTATTAAAACCTTTAATATCCTTTTTAGAGGCAATCAATATTTTAAAGAATTCATTGATTGAACATAGATTGATAAAAAAAAGCGTTCATTTTCAGTATTTCAAGAAGGTTTTTGTATTTTAAAATATTGATTTAAAAATAATTCAATCTTGCCATAAACGATAAAAACAATGCTTCTACTGAAATATTAAAATTGTTTATCAGCTTACTTAAGGTCTGAATAAGGTTAAGGTTAATAACTAAATAAAACTTCTACAGTAAAAAAAAAAAACTTCAAATCTTACACCCATATGCTTGAACAATATTTTAAGTAACAAGTTTCTAGCCATTTTACACATGAGTGCAAAATGTAATGTCCTGCTTTCTTTCAATTTCCTTTCTTGCATCTCATTAGCATTTAAATAGTTATTTAAGGTCTTCTCCCTTTACGACGCACTGATCTCATACGCATTTCAAGGGAGAATGATTTGTTCAAATTACAGGACGAATTATACGAGTGCATGGAATTTGAAATAAAAGGCTTCAATGCTTGAAGCTACGTGACCAGAAATTCGGAGCTACTTACTTTTTTAGGTTATTTATAAATTAATAACTAAAATAGCATTTACTAAAAGTTTCGTTGTAAAAATTCACTTTAAAAGATTTATCTTTTCCATTTACGACATGCTGATATCATACACATTTCGAGAGAGAAGGATTTCCTTGGATTACAAGAAGAATTTCACGTGCGCTTGAAATTTGAAATAAAATGCTTCAATGTCTGAAACTAAGTGACCAGAAATTCTAAACTACTCATGTTTTTAGATTATCTATAAAATCATAGTTAAAATAAAGTGCTCTAAAAGTTTTTTTTCGTAAGGATTTACTTTAAAATATTTATTTCTTACATTTACGACACGCTGATCTCATACATATTTCTAGAGAAAATGAGTTGCTTTGATTACAAGAAGAATTTCACATGTGCTTAGAATTCGAAATAAAATGCTTCAATGACTAAAACTACTTGACCAGAAATCGTAAACAACTCATGTTTTTAGATTATCTATAAATTGTGCTAAAATAACGTTCTCTAAAAGTTTTGTTGCAAGATTTTACTTCAAAATATTTATTTTTTAGATTTACGACATGATGATATCACGCAAATTTCAAGAGAGAAGGATTTGCTTAGATTTAAAGAAGAATTTCAAGTTCGCTTAAAATTTGAAATTAAATGCTTCAATGACTGAAACTTCGTTACCAGAAATTCTAAGCTCCCATTTTTTTAGATTATCTATAAAATAATAGCTAAAAAAAGTTTTCTAAAGTTTTTTTTCTCTCAAGAATTTACTTTAAAATATTTATCTTTTCCGTTTACGACATGCTGATCTCATACATATTTTAAAAGAGAATTATTTGCTTAGATAACAAGAAAAATTTCCCGTATACTTAGAATTTCAAATAAAATGCTTCAATGACTGAAACAACGGGACGAGAAATTATAAACAACTTATGTTCTTAGGCTATCTGTAAATTAATAGCAAAAAAAAAAAAACATTTTCTTAAAAGTTTTTTTTTCGTAAAGATTTTCTTTAAAATATTTATCTTTTCTATTGATGACACGTTGATCTCATACACATTTTAAGAGAGAATGATTTGCTTTGATTACAATAAGAATTTCACGTGAGCTTAGAATTCGAAATAAAATGCTTCAATGGCTGAAACTAAGTGACTAGAAATTCTAAGCTACCCATGTTTTTAGATCATCTATAAAATAATAGCTATAATAGAGTTCTATAAAAGTTTTTTCCCACAAGGATTTACTTTAAAATATTTATCTCTTCCATTTACGACACGCTGATCACATACATATTTCAAAAGAGAATGATTTGCTTTGATTACAATAAGAATTACACGTATGCTTAGAATTCGAAATAAAATGCTTCAATGGCTGAAACTAAGTGACCAGAAATTCTAAGCTACTCATGCTTTAGGTTATCTATAAATTAGTAGTTAAAATAACGTATTTTTATACTTTTGTTGTAAGGATTTACATTTCCGTTCTAACTTAATTAGATTTCATCGTTTGCTTAAATAATAAAAAATTAAAAGCAAAATATAGGCACATTTGATTTCTATTTGAGAAAAAAGATATAATAACAAAATATATTGCATGCTACTTTTCCTTTTCTAAAGTGAAATCTATGGTTTATAATACAAACATAATGGTTATTCAATACCATATAATACTCATAATATATCATTAGTTCAATTAAGAATTGGAATATTACTTTATAGTTTATCTGTCAAAAGTTTTTAAAATTAAAATTTAAAAATTTCGCTTAAAATAATTAGTATAATTACAATATTTTTCTGTTTCCAAAAGGTTCTGAATTATATTCCTGATAAAATATTTCAGGAAATTATAGGCGAAAAAGATCAAAAGTTTGCAGGAAACAATATTATCTATAGAATACTAAAACAATTTTGTTTTGTTATTAATAGAGATATTTAAAATACATTTTATAAGCATTTCACATATATAAAATATAATTAATTTCAATTTTGATTTAAAATGGAATATTTAGAAATTTTTATATCATATCATATCATATAACACTTCAATTAAAAACTGCGATGATTTTTTGATTATCTGACGAAATTTTTAAAATTCAAATTGAAAAAAAAAGTTTTAATTTATTTATTATACAGTACAGTATTTTTCTGTTTTCAAATAGCTCAAAATTATGTTTTTGATAAAATATTTCTGGAAATTATAGACGAAAAAGTACAAAAATTTGCAGAAATTAAAGACTGGATTTTTTGTATCTATAGAATAATGAAATAAACTTATTTTTATTTATTATTAATTGAGATATTTGAAATACATTCTACAAACATTTGATTCATATATGATAAAGTCAACTTCAGTTTTCATTTAGAATGAAACATTTACACTTTTTTCTATGCATTATTTCTAAATTTTTAAATTTTAATGAGAGAGGTTTAATACCTTGCAAAATTTCTCGATTTTTTTTAAGTGGACGAGAAAAAGAAATAAAATTCTTAACAAACACATTCACATTTCGTGTATCTTTGTTTATTAAAATCTTAATAACTCAGCCTTAATACAATTTCCCTTAGTTTATTTTTTTAAAGTAATGCTATGCATGAGTCTTTATTTTTTTAAGAAGTAATGCAATGTGTGAGTCTTTATTCTTTTAAAAAGTAATTAATAAATTTTACTTTTTATTCTTTTAGGAAGTAATGCAATGTGTGAATCTTACTTTTTACTCCCTTTTCTTTCCTTTTAACATCTAAATTACAATTTAAATATGTTACAAAAAACTGACACATATATCCAGTTGTTCTTTTTCATTTATTCGTTCCTCCCTACATTTTATTTAGAGGAAGAATTTAAGTGAACTCAGTTTTATTCATGACAACTTTCAGCCAATCTCACGGAGTGTCAGTAATAAAGATATATGTCAGGTTAGAAACTTGAGGAGGACCAAATTGAAAACTTCTTTTCTGGGAATGAAATCAGTAGTTCTGTCAGAGAAAGAGGAAAGGAAATGAAAAAGCGAAATGTGGTGATTGAATTGAGTCTATTGTACAAAAAGAAAATTTCCTAAGGAAATGAAGTAATAAACTTCACTATTTGTTTATCGTCATATTTATTACAATATAAATAGAATCTTGTGAAATATTGATAGAGAAAAAAACATGTTTATGTTATTTATAACTTATTATAAAATTAATTTTAAATTACCTATCGATATATTTTAAGGGCAATGTTTAACATATAAATGGGTATGAACTATTATGAGATTATTAATTGTACATTATTAATATAATTATTGATGAAATGTGATGTCAATTGTATTTTATAGAAAATAATTTAATTTAAAAAATTTATCAGGGGGATAAAAGTACGTTTTAATATTTTGTAGAAATTAATTATCAATTCCTGCATTAATTTATTTATGCTTCGTTTTCATGTTCTTATTGTCATCTGTTATCAATATCAGAAAAATTTGATTTATTGATTTAATACTGCATTTAATAAACGATTATAAATTTAATAAGAAATTATTAATACTGTGTTTAATTAACAAATTATAAATTCTGGTTTGAAAAGTAGAAAATAAAAAATAATTTTGAATTTTAGCACTCTAAGCAAAACCGTTTCCTTATAAAATTCATTTCATTTTTAATCTATAGAGATAAACAAATTTTAAATAGAGCGAAGCGTTTCATTTTAATACTGTAATGGATTTTTTTAATATTTTACTATCTGAAAAAATACTATTTCTTTAATCAATGTTTTATTATTTATCAAAATAAACGTTTTTCTCATAACTGCTCATAAAATAAAGGTTTTAAAGCAAATAAATGAAAAAAATTAATGGTTAATGTTTTCAAATTGATTTTTTTTAAAAGAATTTAGTTCACCAAAATTTGATATCAATTATTACCTGTAGAAAAAAATTGGAATTTTGATTTGATAATTTATTCAAAATAAGTTCCCTGAAATCCATTACATTAAGGAAAAATATAATTTACGAATGACCTCAAAAATTATAGATTCCATGTTAATTGATTGATATCACGTACATGCTCCTGTATATATATGTATACATTTATTTTACATGCTTCT
>JAOUZG010017690.1:71265-89206 GCA_026289955.1 Argiope argentata | reverse complement strand
TTTTTTAGAAATATTATGTCTGCACATAATGTACAACATCCTGTAATATTATGCTATAATTTATATTACTAGTAATCAGTCTTTTATTTTAAGAAGCTTATATCAAACAAATGATTTTTAGCAATAGTTCTATTTATTCTGGTATAAATTTTAAATGCATCTAAAAATAAAATGCTTCTTTTATTGTACAACGATATCACTTAATTTTCATTTCCATTTATTCCGCTTACAGAAACTACCATAAAACTAAACTTTATCAATGTTTTTCACAACTCACCTTGCTTCAAAAAAAGTTTTTCCATCTGGTAGGAAATAGATAACTCTTTCTTTATAAGCTTTCTTAAGCAGAAAAATAAATAAATTAAACACTTTTTTTTTAGTTCGAATTCAATAGACATTTATATCACAACTTTTCGTCGATCTGAAATTTTTCTAAAGTTTCACTTCCACTGGGCTTTTAACGCAACTATTTTCAACTCGTTCAATATATCCGCGGCTTCTTTTAAGTAACGAAAAACTACTCTCTGTTCCGAATGGCCCATATTTTCTGCAGATGTGACATTCACTTTCCAGATACAAACGACGCCATTGTTCTTCAAATCTAAACACGATAGCCTGCGGCAATTTTTTTTTCTATCCTTCGATTTGAAAATTGAAACTCTTGGGGCTTAAAAAATGCATTTTATTTCTGCTATGTCGATACTTTTTTAGTCAATTTTTCCGTTTTTTGACTGGAAGCTTAAGTGACTACTTTTATATAAAAGTGTACTCTTTGACAGCATCTTTTTTTTTCTGAATAAAAATTAGAAATGATTGTTTGTCAACAAACAAACCAATTACAATTATGTTAAACAATTAAATTCCTGATTTTTTTTCCGTGAAACTAAGTTTTAACATTTTATTAAAGTGTTTCTCGAACCTAGGTTTCAAATAAAAAAAGTTTAAATGTATTTTCTTATATGCGGAGGATTTTTAAATATTTGCAGCCACAGTGTCGGGGTGGTAAAGTTTCGGCTTCAATACCAAAGGGTTTCAAATTCAAGACCCGATTTCACCAAAGAACCGTCGAGTAAGCGGGTCTAATATACGTTAAATGCGGACTAAACTCCTCCAACTGTGGAAATATGGTAAGAGATGCTAGATCAGTAGTCATTCTCGTCCTCTGACTGTAGTTCAAAATTACAAGTCCCCAAATACCCCTAGTATTGCTTCAAAACGAGATATTAATATAACTGAAAAACATAAATGTTAGCAACCGCATTAAATATACGCATTTATGTTTATGAAAGAGGTTTTTTATATTAGTGGAGACGTTTACATTGTGTTAAACGGTAATTAGCTTATTTATATTAACACTTAAATTTTTTCGGAGTTCGGAGCTCTGAAATGATAATAATAATAATAAATCTGGAAAACATACTCACGTTTAGGGGGGGGGAGGTAACTCATCATACGAATTGGCAACCGACGTGTGGCAATCAATAGCACTGATCAACAAAGAATTATTGTTGCTGCTGTTATTTACTAAATAATAACGGCCGTAGTAACTTAACAGTAAGGTCTCCGTTTCATAATCGTAAGGACTGAGATTCGAGACCCAGCTCCACCGAAAAACCGTCATTTAATATGTAACGTTAAAGCCGCCTGGGCCAAGCGTCTTCTCACTGATGTAGTGGGGACGTTTGGAGAGGGGGATCGATTCAGACGTCGTCCTCGTCACCTGAACATGGTTCAAAATTACAAGATCCAAGCCCAAATAACTCCAGTGCTGACTTAAAACCTTATGTCAATCTAGTTAAGTTAAAAGCGTAACATGAGCATGTCGAGTAGCTTCAAAAAGGTCACTACAGACAGCAACACGCATTTATATTCGATGAAGCAGATCGACATGCATATTCCATATCATCTGTCGTGTGACTGTAACTCATCTATCCTTGATGTCCTGCCGTCGGTACAGCAATTTTGAAACTAGAGTTTCATACATAATCCTCTGTGTTTTTTCATATTGGATGTAACCACGTAAGAAGAAATACAATTGAATTTCCCATCACCTTTGCACAATTCGAAAAAAAAATACTTAAAGTGTATGGCAACACCGTAAAATGCATTTTCCAATTTTAAGATGAGCTTTATTATTAGACGTGGATAATCATAATTTTAATCCTAAATATCTCCTCTAATTTTACAGGTAATACCATGAAACTTTTTTCCTATGTTTTTATTACGATTTAGCTTATATCTTTAAACTGTACTTTTAATTATTTTAATTATTTTTTTAATTATTTTAACGAATTTTCATGATACCAGGAGCACTGTAATCTGTCTCAAACAGTTTATCCCAATGATTTCATTACAGTTATATGTTACTTCTATGGTTATACGAGACAGAATTTTGAAATGAAAGGACTTAACCAATCACCTTGGATAGAAAAAAATGTTAAAGGTTTTTTTAAAGATATGAAGATTAAAACGACACAATATTTATGAATAATAAGTATGTGAAAGCTTGTTTTACTTATACGAGATTTTAAAACATGTGTGGTTTCATCCTGATGATCTCTTCACTCGACTTTCTAGTATACTTGCCCAATAGTGTGCCTTTTTGCTCTATAAAGTATTGAAATCTGATGCGAAATCGAATGTTCGTAATTTATGTATTTCGTACACTTTTCCTAAAGCTACTTAGGCTCAAATAAATATTGTAGAGTATAAATATCAGATCTAAATTTTTAAATGTCAAAGAAACAAACATAAAATCATTTGCAAAGATTGCTGCAGTTTTAGAGTTGTTACTTGTTACATTTATATATACTTGGATAAGTCGATTATTATTATTGTTAGTGTGTGTGTGTGTGTGTGTGTGTGTGTGTGTGTGTGTGTGTGTGTGTGTGTGTGTGTGTGTGTGTGTGTGTGTGTGTGTGTGTGTGTGTGTGTGTGTGTGTGTGTGTGTGTGTGTGTGTGTGTGTGTGTGTGTGTGTGTGTGTGTGTGTGTGTGTGATATAGAATTTAAGTGTATGAAAATCATATAACCAAACGGCTTTCTGAATTATTTACTCAGATGTGAATATATAATTTTAAAATTATTTTATTTGAGAATTAGAGAATTACCCCGTACATTTAAAAAATTGTAGATTTTTATTGATAACGTACATTTAAAAATAGTAGATTTTTATTTATGATTACAATATTTTATCTATGTTTACTTTATACATGAGAATATAAAAAACAATCACTTATTTTAGTGAAATTATTTATAATTGATTCATCATTCATTCTAACTTTTGCCTTAAATTATACTATTTAATAACAGATTTTTTTTAATAAAAAATCATTTTAGCTTTATATGATTTCCAAATTATACGTAACAAAATGGAAGTCCGTTTTTTATAATGTTGTTGCATTTTTTTCTAAATTTATTCCAACTACATTTTGATCAAATATGTACAGAAAAACAATGAAAAAACCAAAAATTATCATATTTGTGTAAAACAAATAAGAATTCAGTTTTATAAAATATTCTAAAACACCTTTTGCAAACAAATTTTTAACGTATTCATATATTTCTAGGCTTTATTAGATATTTAAATTGTAAAATTTAGATTCCAATTAATCCTAAATATTATTATATTTAATGTTTGCTATGAGTTACACAAAACGAAATGAAAATTATTTTTCTATACTAAAAACAAGATTTTGGATTAAAAAATTTATTTCAAAATATTTATGTTTTTTTGAAGTCCAATATGATGATTTTTTAGAAAAAAATAATTTTCATATTATTGCATTTGATAACAATTTCTGATCATTTTATTGAAAATTATATTCGATATTTTTCAATAAAATTTAATTTTTCATAAATATTTATACAAACGATTTTTTATCAGTATGGTGCCAATTTTATTATTGATGTTCAAGTAAATCCAATTATTCATTGTGATGCATTTACAAATGATTTTTAATAATTTTAATAAAAATTCAATTAACCACTTGACATACGAAGTTATTTAACTTTCGAATTAGAAAACTCATCCTATTTTGGTAATTTATTGTTAATTTGATTTTTTTAAAACAATATATGGAGCATTTGGGATACCAAATCGTTTCATATTGATTTTTTTTGTATTTAAATGCTTAATTCTGTGGCTTAATTGAAGACTTGAAAATAAAAATTCAATAACTCGATGCGCGTGTCAAACACGTCATTGTATGCGAAGTGGTTAATATTATACAAATAACTTTTGGTCGTTTTGATAAAAGTTAGATTAATTTTTGTACAAAGTTATTATCTTCGGTATCTTTTTTCAAAGGCGTCTTTTTTACTATTTTCATTAATATAATTCGTAGGAATTTTAATTTAATATTTACGGTACTAGATTTTTAAACGTATTTTCAGTTTCTTCCGGAACAGTCAGTTTCAGCCTGTTTTTCCTTTATCCTGAAAGCAAATATGTGCTCTATATATCTCTCTTTCATTCTCACATACCAATATTTTTTTTTTAAAAAATCGAATATGCCCAGTTAAAGCTTCGCATTCTAAAAAGAAAGAGGTTTCATTCTTTCTCAAATTCCCAACAAAAAAATGAAATGAATAAAAAAGCCAAGTTTTCACATTTCGATAAAAATCGACATTTACACCGCAATTTCCATTTCTTTTTGAAGCTTTTTTGAAGCTTCACATTCACTTAGCTTTTAACTTGAACCGTTTGAAACTCCTTGCGGCTTTTTTGAAGCACCGACAAAATATCCTCTATTCTGTAAAGTTCATATTTTCTGCAGATGTGGAATTCATTTTCTAGATATAAATGCCGGTGGCACTTGCCAAACATGGTAGCCAGCGGCATTTCCTCTTGAAAACTGAAACTCTCCTCATGTGAAAATGCATTTATAGCTATTTGTTTAATAGATCGCGTCATTTGGATCACTTACTGCTGTGTCAATGCTTCTTTTAAAAATGTTTATAGCATTTATTTGAAGATCCACATGTTTCATTTCGCTTAAATGCAGAAGTGGGTTTTGCTTTTTTTGTGTTGAAATGAAAGGCACATATTATTTCTACAATGTCATTTTCTTTGAATAGAACAGTAATAATTTTAAATGAAATTCGCCCAAATATTTTCTCAGACGGTCTTACCGAAATGAGAATATTACACAATAGGATTTGTGTTCCTTTTCAAAAAAGTATTAGAAGAATGATTACTGCTTTTTACGCATCTGTATTTTTCAATCCCAATTAGCGAAAGTTTCTTAAAGATTCCTTTTTTTAATAACATTATGGTACCAATGGAAGCAACTTTACATTTAAGACAAAGAATTTATTTTAAATTTTTCAATTATTTATATATATATATATATATATATATATATATATATATATATATATATGCAATGATATTTAAAACTCTTAGTTTTAATAGTAATTAATTTACAAACTTTAACTTAATTTAGCCCATAGTAATATCATTCTAAAATATTTTCTTATTTCGTGATCCATTCCACTTGTTCTAGTTAATTTATTCAACAGAGTCTATGTAAAATTGCTGAAACAGCTAAACGTCGGCTACTTTCTCACATGCCATGTGAGAGATGAAAATTGCTAACCTAAGCAAAATACCTTTAAAAAGATCCCTGTGTTTCCCTTGCCTCTTAGGCGTCTGTCATGGAAATACCCATCGAAATCTGATATTAGAAACTCTATAAAACTATTTTCTCTATCAAAGTCTTGGTATTTAAGACCATGACTTCCCACCCCTTTTGTACACTTAGCTTTCGTGAATTCCGTGTTGTGTCGTTCTGTGTTGTGCAAGTCGCTTTCGCTTGTAAATAATGCCTGATCCCGTGATGGAATAAAAAGAACTTAAAAATTCAATCTGTCTTCTCCATAATTTCGGTAACGACTCTGCTATTTGCTTTCAACAAACCATTTAAATGATTTTCATTATATATACATATTGTTACAATCGGGCGAATGCTCGCCAGAGGTGAAAACGTTGGCGGCGCGTCACAAGGCGCTCCGCGCCAGCCGAGTTGACTTGGCGGGAGGAATATTCTGGTAACCCCGAGAGAACTCTGGCTGAGCCGAGGTTTTTCTCCCTGATCTCCGAAGCCTCTCGGTGCTTTCGCCGT
This sequence comes from Argiope argentata, assembly GCA_026289955.1. Taxonomy (NCBI): domain Eukaryota; kingdom Metazoa; phylum Arthropoda; class Arachnida; order Araneae; family Araneidae; genus Argiope; species Argiope argentata. The sequence goes on along the minus strand of JAOUZG010017690.1, from coordinate 83,083 downwards.
AGCACGGCCATGCTTTCGCCCGACTATATAAGAGGCGGGTTGCCTCTTCCTGGTGTCGATCGCTCTTCCTGGTGAGGATCGCTGTTTGAGAAGAGAAGCGTTTCGCTTACTTGTAGCTTTTCGCTTGTTATTAGTGAGCTGTGTTTGCGTTTCGTGTTAACGCTGTGTTATTGAGCTCGCTGTGATTGACTGTTGCTTTGCTATACTATAGCTGTTTTGCAAATCGTGTTTATTGTGCGTAAGACTTGCATTTACGCTGTAAGTGACTGATTATTTTTGAATTGTGTTTTCTGAAGTTTTACTTTTCCAAGTCATCCTGTAAATAACTGTAAATAGCTGTAAATAAATTTGTTTGTGTTGTTCTCTAATAAAGTCCATTCAATCCGAACCCGCTACGCTAAAAACGTAACAATATAATACTTCAAAATATAAATATTCGAACCATTAAAGCGTTTAAATAACATCTATTGCTGTCGTCCTGACATTGGGGTAGGGTGTCTTCTCCGTGATCTGGGGGCCAGTGTTTGAGTCCCGGTTAGGGCATGGTTGTTCTTCTGTGTTCTCTCTGTAATATGCATGAATGTGTTCCCCTGTAAAAGGAGACTGTGCGAGTGAATGTGATGAGTGAGTAGCAAAAGTCGTACTCTTGGCCTTAGTTGACTCTACTTCAAAACAAGCGACTCTGATCGGGTTTAAATTGCTCACTGCCTCAGTGAGCTTGTCCATGGCAAGTGCCATAAGAAAAAGCAACTATAAAATCTTGTTAATATTAAATTATAAAGCTATTGATGAGTTTTTTAATCACAAATAATTTATAAATTTCATTTCAGCATGTTGATTCTTTTCATTTTCTCTTTTCATTTAGTTTTTTTTGCTTATCAGTTTTTATAAGAAAATTTTATTTAATTTATTTATTTAAATAAATATACATGTTATGTCATTTTTTTATATATTTAGGATTTTATGTAATTTTTGATATATTTGTCATTTTTAATTAAAATGTAATATTAACAAAATCATTTCTTTGTTTTTAATGCAAAATATGGCGTCCTTAAAATGGTAACTATTTTAAATTGTTTATAAATGGAAAAATTATATTCCTTTTATATCAGGTAATAAAAATAGTTCACTTATTTTAGCGAATGCATGGGCTGTACTTCATTCAAATTTAATCAGAAACGGGCCTTGTCTAATAAAATAAATATGAAATAAAAATTAAAATGAATTCTACTTTGCATATTTCACTGCGTCATATCAAAATATAATTTCTTGAATAGTGCAATTTCCTGAATGGTCAAGCAACATGTGTAAGTTAAATTATAGTTTTATTCATTTTAATCGTTTCATTGAATTAGTAACTTTAGTGTTGCATTTATTGTTTAAAAAATATCCCATTTCCTATTTATTTCATTTCATATAATCACGTGCTCAAAATGACATTTTTCTTGGTTTTAGTTGCTGTAGTCATTATTTATTTTAATAAGAGCTTTTGTAAATGCGATGGCAAAGCATTATCAAAAGCTGCTAGTTTTGAGATGATAATAAAATTTTGGTTTTTTGTCTACTGACGCCAAAAACCTCATTCCCAAAACTACATCATGTTCTGATATGATAATATCTTCTTTAATTTAATCAAAAGAAAAAATATTCCAACAGGAATTAAAGTGAAAATCATATTTTTTTATGTACCTTCTGTCATTCCAAAAATTGTAGTCGAACCTTTCAAGAAATCTTTTCAAATAAAAAAAAATTCCCCAAAGGAAAAAAAATTACAATGTCCTATTTACTGGTCAACCGATTTTAGTTGATATTTCGCTCCGTTCGTCCAAAAATGAATTTTCTTCGAAAAATGTCGGAAGAATTATTTTTACACAGAAATAACAGGTTTTTATAGGGAATTTAATATACCACTAAAAATAAAAATAAATAGCGCCAAATCATAAATTATTATTAGTAATTTATACATAAAAATAAAATTTGTAGAAAAGAGATAGTAAATTAAATTTTGACTTCTCGCAATTAAGCACCAAATCATTGCTACCCTTTGTAAAAATTGATGCCACCTTTTTTTTACTAACATTATAAATGCTCAGAGAAATTTCTCAATTGCATTATTTTTATTTACTGTTGAAATATATATTAATTTAATTAGTTAAGTCAAAGGGGCCAAGTATGCATTGAGTTAAGAAAATAGGTTATTCAGCCTGTTGAGGATTAAAAGTTTGTGCCAGAATTATCAGATTGCCAAAAAAAGCTATTTAACGATTCATGCATACATAAAACACTTCAAAACTAATTCTTGGGTGGAAAAATAAATCTAAGGCAGTCCATAATAAGATTTTCAATGATGCAGATGAGCGTTGTTTAATTGGAAAAATTTAATTAGAAAAGTAAAAGCAAACCAGATCCTCAATTCACCAAACCTAACTATTTTTGCTGAAAAAGTTTGGATTAGTTATATTAATCCAAACTTACTAGAGATATTTTGGAATGGACCTCATCATTTTGAACCAGGGTCAGATGATGAAGACGAAAGAATAGGATTCAAGTTTTAGAGAAAATAAATTTATTAAATTTAAAAAGCATGATTGACTCACATTTGATTAATTATCATAATGGATATTTAATAAATTGTTTTCAATTAACAAGATGCATTTTATGCGGAAGAAAAATTAAAATTCCGTCTGACTTTTTTTCTTCTATAAATCATTTTATTTCTGTCCATCGTATTTTTGTAAAGTCCTGATCAGGGTATGGTCGTTCTTTTGTGTTCTGTGAGTTGTGTGAGTGTGCTCTGTAAAAAAGGGCTGTGCAAGCGAATATAATAACTGTGTGTCATCTTCATATCAGCTTGAAGTCCCAGACTTTTGATTTCGAGTGCTCAGGGGTTCATTTCTCCGAAGCTACTGTATCCCTTCTTACGTTCTAAAGCGAAACAAGAGAACAACAACAATTTTAATTACTTGGAGAAAAGTCACAAAAATTGAAAAAAAAAATTTGCATACTTTAGTAGGAATTTACTTATTTTTTTTATATTACTTGTTACCTTGTATTTCAGATTAATAACATTTGTTAATCCTTCATTGTTGCTTTGTTTTAGAAACGAATCACGTTTAAATAATTTACCCTTTTTTGTAAATCCAGTTATGAACTTTAATCCCCATTTGTGCCTGATATACACCATATGTTTGGCGCAGCATAACCAAGATTAGTTTTTGAGCCATAAAACCTCACTCACTCACTCTATAAATCAATTTTATCAGCAATCCTTTTTTTTAAAAAAATTTCAAGATGCCCTAACGGAACATCAAGATAGCGATGCATTGCCCTAAAATATCCTAATTATCTTATATTCTGTCAAAGGCATTTTATAATGCATACTGAGCTATTTAATATTTCATAAACTCTATAAGTTATTTAGAAATTTCTGAAAGCATTTCAATCATAAAAGTCAATAAACGATCAGTTTTCTTTTAAACACGCTCAACGTGTCTTTGATGATGATAGATTATTACTAAAATATATCCATTGAAGTATTTTTGTCATTCAATATGGTTCTTAGTGTTTATAAATAGCATTTCTTTAATATTCACAGTTATTTAAGTTTCATATCGCTATATCTCGCGTTGTTTCATGCTGTGTCGTAATATCGGGTTAATTTTCAAATGCAATTCGAGTGATAAATTTTAGATATAAATATGAGCATTATTACATTTAATGCATGTTACAAGATACCTGGATTGCATTGAGCATCAATTACAATATTTGTTTTTAATCGTGTTGTTTACTTTTGTTTAAAAAATGCATACATGTAAAGTCATATTTTTGAGAAAGCTCAAGGACTATAAATGTGATTATTTTACAATATATTTTCATCACATCTTTTATGCTATGATATGTAATATCACACATTATAACTAAAAATATCTAAATAATTATAAATATGTTTTCTAAAATAGTCCTTTGATACTTATTATCTCTATCTTTACTAATATTAATTAGAGATGTGTATGTGTGTGGTGGAATAATGGGGTTCTATTGCTCAAGTCGAGTTATTTCTTTGACGTATATATATATAGATAGATAGATAGATTAGTTTTGAAATATTACTTCGGAGTGATTTTTAAAAAGTTTATTTAACATTTTAATTATATAAAATTAATTAAAATATTAAAAGGAAATCTCCTATGCATATTTCAATATATCATGCCAGAACATCATTTCTTGAACGGCCAAGCACCACGTGCTCGTGCGAGTTAAATTACATTTTTATTCATTTTAATGGTTTTTTCATTGAATGAGTCACTTTAGTATTGCAAACGATAATTAAAAACTTTGTCTCGTATTGATTGTTAAAAAAATATCTCATGTCTTATTTATTTCATTTCATGTGATAACGCGTTCGAACTGACATTTTTCTAGGTTTTATTAGCTGTAGTCATTAACTAATTTTTTTTAAATCTGAGATTTTCTAAATGCGATGGCAATGCATTATTAAAAGCTGGTTTTTGATATACTCGTGCAGATAATTAAATTTTTATTTTTCGCCTACGGATTTTTGTTGACGCCAAAAATTTCCTCCTAAAAACAACATCATGCTCTGACATGATAAAAAAATATTAATAAACTGATTTTTTTGGGAGGGAGGAGGGTCCCCCATAACTTTTGAAGGTATTGTTACCTTCAAAAGTTATGGGGGACTTCCTTCTTAACTTTTGAAGGTATTGTTCTAGTAAAAATAGCAATTTTTTACCGTTTCAAAATTTAGTAAATTGTCTTTATATTGATACCAACTAATAAGCTAAAAATTATTTCTAAAATTCGGCAACTTTTTAAACAATATTTTAATTATAAATACAAGTAATATTTTAATGCTTATTTGAAACAATAGATGAAAATTTTGCCCTGAAATTCAACCCATCATTATCGTTTCACCTAATATTTAATCTCTTATATTCATTTATTAATAAAAATACAAATATGAATGTTTCAGCTTATTACGTGTATAATTCCATTTATTATGTGTATATTTTACGTGTAATTCAGTTTATTACGTGTATTACATGACGAATAAGAATATAAACTTACAATACAATGAATTTTTTAAGATAGATGAGCCGCATATTTTAATAGCGCTATTACATCAGTGGACTGTACTGTAGAAAGATTTATACGTAAAATGAACAAAACACATCAGAGTTATTGAAACAACCGGCCTTTAAGGTCAGGCAATCTGACAACAAGATCAATACCTCTAAAAGGTATATAAATATGAAAAAAAGTGTAAGATTCTCAATATAGTATTTTCTATAATCTATGAGAGCTCATTTCCTCTTCTTATTCGAAAATAACCTGTGAACTGTCAAGTTTTAGAAGCCGGGGAATGATAAAATTGTAGCTTATCATCTGAAAACTTGTTATTAAGAACAAATTAAATATTCCGTGAAGAATTAATTTTTCACCTGTCGAAATCAAGTTGAAATCACAAGAGAGAAGTAGCGCCTTATAGTCATCCCTATCACTTGAGCATTGCTGAACACTTCATGATTTCTTTTTTTGTAAGGACCCTAATCGATGTCCTTGAGATCATTAGGGAGTCCTGACTGAACGACCATGTAAACTGGAACGTAACGGCTCAAGAGCATGAGAGAAGATGGGTATCGAACGATAATTTGGTGGACGTGTGGACAAGAATAAAAAAGAAATATTCTGCGCCAAATGAAGTCCTTCCGAGGCAAACGATTCGATAAGCTGGTATTCTACCAATCATTAACAACCACTCCATGCCACGTGAATTCAACCCCTTCCAATCACTCAGATCTCCTTGATGAATGCCTCTTTAGAATACCTCCCCAAATCTCTACCATCGCATGTATCTACTCCACAAGCCTTCAGCATCCACTCCAAACAGAGTGGAACGATTGAAGTCAAAGGAGTGGGAAATTAAATGATCCACTCTACATCACGACAGTGAGTGGGTGGTCAGGAATGATCGATCAAACATTGTGAGAACAGAATCGATTGAAGTGGTTTCAACCTGTGGAACTAAGAGAAAGTGAATGACTGACAATGCTACAGTCTAGAACAGACATCCAAAGAATTGATTTTAATTGATTTGACAAAATTTAATTGATGTAAAATCTCTATATATAAAAATTAATATTGATGCTATAATAATTATGCTTAAAATATCTAATTCAATGTTTTTTAATCAGCTGAAAAGCAAAAGAGACCTTATGTTTTTCATGTTTAGTAAAGAATTAAAAATATTCGCTCTATTATATCTTTGGCAACAATATAGTATTAAGATGTAAATCTAAAGCTTTAATTAACTATGGTTTAAAAGATAAAAGGTGTATATGAATAGAATTAATTATGGGATATATGAAAGAGTGAGAAATATTGTTTTTATATATTTTTCAAGAATTTTCAAAGCCAATACTTTCTCGCTCCATATACAGTACATCAATGACTTTCAAACCTTATTCATTTTCATTTCATTTTGCTTTATATTTATCAATAAAACATGTTTATATAATTATTGCATATTTATATATAATTACCTTTATGTTTGAAAATTAATATTAATATTCTACTGATGTTATAATAATTATGTTTGAAATACTAACTCATTAGTGGCGTCTTGAAACAGAGGTAGCGCGTCTTGCTCGTGATCTGAGGGTCCCGGATTTGTGTCCTGGGCTATTTTCTGTGTACTATTTTTGAGGTGTCTAAATGTGCTCCCCTGTAAAAAGTGGCTGTGAATTTTTTCACTTGATCCCTGTTAACGGTTTAAGTACTTTTTATTTTTCAATATGTCTTTGAGAGGTCACTGAAGCAAAGAGTGCGGAAAGGTGGCTTTTATTTTTATGATTTTACAGATATGAAAAAGCAAACATAAAATACGAGTTAAAATTCATAGTTTAATTTTTTAAAATCTTAATCGATGCCTGCTTATGAATTTCAGACCACTTCTTGGCAACGTTGCCAATGCAACACCTTGCCTTCCTCATTTAATTAAGATTAAAAAAATTAGTCTGGATAGTACGAAAACCAGATACTCGGGATTGAACTCTACATATTTTTAAAGAATTTTTGGTACTTAGATATTAGACCATCCAACTTTATCGCCAAATTTGAAGTCGTCGCCAATGAGTTGATAAACCGCCAATTGTGGCAAACTGGCAATGGTGTAATCCGTTGATCTTTATCGCCAAATTTAAATCCGTCTCCAATGAGATACTGAACCGTTGGTGACCATTGGCGAAGACGGTCTAATACGGAAGTACCGAATTTTCAATGCCAGTATTTTCTGGTATCATATTTAAAAATGAAGTACTTCGTGGACTTTTAGAGCCTATTTATTTTCATTTTCACATTTCCTAACACGATTCTAAATCTAGAAACCTCTGATTTGTTTCTGTGACATTCTGCTGGTTATATTACTTTTTACTATAACTGTAAATCTTGTGAAAGTACGTAGTAAAATTTTTGAAAGAATGTGAAATCCTTGTATCATATGAGGGTGAAAAAAAAATTACATCTCCGAAATACAGGTTTAACTCATCTTGAAAGTCCTTACATTTTTTTTTTCATGAATCTTTTGAATCACCTTTAATGGAAGCGCTGTCGGAGTCGAGACCTTAGTTGAGTTTTATTGAATTTCACACCTTTCTCTGACGGCGCGATTTTATTTTGCTGTTTATTCTCTAGTTGGTAATAGGATGTTGACAGCGGGTGTTGACAGACGACAAGCCTCTACTTCTGAATATTCTTCAGGTGAAATAGGAATAATTCGTAACATCTCATAGGTTTAAAGTTCGTAAAATATTACGAAGGACAATGAATTCAGTATTAAGATTTTAGGTAAATGATTTATTAATTCAGTTCATATTAGATATTTATTGAATTGAATTACTTTTATCATGTTGTAATTTATTTATTTACTTTATATATTTGAAAAAAATGTATCCTGTTTGGTGATTTTCATAATATATTCCCTTTTTTTATATTTGGTTGATTAAGTAAATTATTTTCGATAACATTTATTAATGTTTTTTGTTTTTTTAATTGAATCCATCATTATCTTACAATGATGGATTTAATTCAATAAATGTTATCGGTTCCATTAGTCATGATTGTGTTTTTCATTAACCCTTCTTTGCATGATTTTTTTCTTTTTTAAAAAAAAAATCAGGGTGATGTAATTAATGCTCTAGATTAAAGGAAAAATATTTAAAAAAATCTCGGTGTAAATAAAAATATGTATCATGTAAAAAACAATGTGATGGAAATTTACATCATCATGCATTGTCACATATTTAGCTCAGTACTAAATAAATAAAAAAATATTCTTTACTAAATCTTCTTTAATCTGTATGATAATTTAATTAATTAATTATTATTAATAATAAATTAATTTCCATAAAACAATTTAAAATCTCGCTCATTTCTTCCAGTCACAACAAACAGCGGAATAACAAGTTGTAGGCCCGGTAATTGACAGTGACGTTTTGAGATGAAAAAAAAACCCCAATAATTTCGATGAAAAGTTTACTATTATTGGAAGCTATTGTATATGTGATAAAATCCGATGAACGTAATGCAGATTGATATTAAAATTATATTCTATTATTTACACTATTTTGAAAAATACAATTAGTAAGAATGCGTTTGTAATATCATTAAAGAATAAATTCGTCGCGTTTTACAAAATTGCGATAGTTAAAACTGAAAAAGAATTTTAAAAAAACCGATAATCTTCTGATCGCGAGTTTAATTATTTATAATTAAGAAATCGTAGACTAACTGGAAGATGACGTAATTTTCGTATAAACGACAAACAAAAAGCAATTGATAGTAAATTTAATTAAATATCTTCAAATAATGCTGGCAAAACAAACTTCAAATGTCATGTATCAGGTGAATCGCTCTCTACCAATGAAAAAACGAATATTTTTTGCCTTCAAATTTTGAAGACACCAAAACAACATCATACTCTTACATGAAAACAAACATTAAAAGTCATTAAAAACGATTTCTTGCAGGTCAAATAAAAATTGTTTCTTGTAATCCTAACTATAGTACTTTTTCAAATAAATAAGCAAAATACGAATAAATAGGCAATAAGAATAATTAGACAGTATGATCTCGTTGATTTTAAAAAGTAGTAAAGAATTATTAATTTTAAAATATGTCAACGTGTTAATTCTATAGGACGAAAAAATGAATTAATATAAGCTCATAAAACTAAGCTTATTATAAGCTGAACAAATTATACATCAACATGGGGCTCAATAAAAACATTTTGGGACTATATGTTCCAGATTAGAAAACTAATAACAGTTATATTAAACAGGGTGTTCATTAATTATTGCCGGAATTTCCATACCACATAACTTTCGAATAAAATTATCGCACAAAAACCGATTACGTATTCGTAAATTACAAGTCAAAGAATTTTATTAATGACATAAAAGTGTAATGCTTGCACAATCTTCTGTAGGCATTTAGCTGAATGCTGTTATGGAGAACGTTCCATATCGTCGTGTGTGGCATATGTAACAGCTCAGCTGTTTGCCTCGTGAATTTTCTTGGACAGTGAGTAAACGTTTCTTGGATGTAATCAGCATTTTCCTTCGAAGTGCTCGGTCTTCCCGCTCCCTTTCGGTGTAGGTCACTACCAGTTTCCTGAAATTGTGTTAACCAGTGTCTGATAGAATTATCCGAAGGAGTTTCGAAAAACCACAATACACACATTACTTTTTCTTGCACGGTCGTCATTTTTATTTATGACGTCATAACTACCCAAGACTTCAAATGCACTAAGATCGAATTGTCGCCGCGTGAAATTCTTTGAGTTGTAATTTACGAATACGTAATCTGTTTTTAAGTAATATTTTTTATTCGAAAGTTATGAGGTACGGAAACCCCGACAATAATTAATGAACACCCTATTTGCCGGCTTTCTGACACAGAGGTGCGTCTTCCTCGTGTTCTGCGAGTCCCGGTTCGGGCATGGCTGTTCTTCTGTGTGCTGTCCGAGAGATGTGTGATTGTGCCCCCCTGTAAAAAGGGGTTGTGCAAGCAAATGTGTTAAGTGGTAGCTAAATCGTGCTCTTGGCCCTAGTTGGCGCTACTTCTGAAACAAGAGACGCTCCTTTCGGTTAAATGTGATGCTGTATTAGCGGGGAGCTTGTCCATAGACAAGTGCCATAAGTAACAACAACAAACACCCTGTTTACTTTTAATAATAAAAGTTGTAATAATTTTTATCCCCCGATTAATAACTCAAATTATTTATGAATCGGCTTCTTCTGCTAAATGATTTCCGATCATGTTTTCGAATTGGAGGAACCATAAATATTCTCAAAGTTCTTCCTGATCAAATATTAAATTCAAAATTAAATATTTATTAACCACAAAAACATTATCTTCACCTGTTATTGTCGAGAACTCTATTTTTGCATATCTATCAGGAAATGTCAGAATTGCTTATGAATAAGATTAAAAAATATTTCTCATGGCGTAGTTTCAACAATGAATTTTAATACTTTCATCATTATTAATATATTTGAAATTATTAACAACTTGAGAGTACACTGTTTACTTGGATTTCAAAATTAGCGAGACCCATTTTCGTTAAACCGCTTACACTAATCGCATTAACCCAATGCCTAATTAAATACTTAAAGCATTACGACCACTTAGTTTAAATATGGCAAAACTCTTAAATAAGTATTGCAAACAACAAATTACTTTAAAATCCATAATCCATTTGGCAAAGCCTTTAAAACTTATCGACGGCTAGAGTTGCCTTTTCTATTTAATATTTATAACCTTGGTAAAAATATCTAATTTTGAGAATAGTTTCTTTAAATGCTTTAATACATAAATAAACTATTCAAATATTAATATTATTAAGAATACTTGGAAAATCTCTTTGAGATATAAAACAGAATTATAAAATTTGAAAATTGAAATCTGCTATGCATATTTCAATGCATCATGTCAGAACATAATTTCTTGAACTTCCAATCATTGAAAACGTTTTACTTAATTAAACATTGAAATCTATTTTGAAATTTATTTTATTAATGTTTGAAGAAAATATCTAGCCAAAAGTGGCAGATTTTGCAAACGTATGGATTAATAAAACAATTTAGACTATTTTTTTTAAAATTTATTCAAATTTGAAGAAAGCTTTCATAAAGTTAAAAAAGTGACAAATTGGAGATTAAAAAGTTCTTTATTTCAAAACTGCAGCCATTTACCAATATTTTTGATTTTTCTAAGGCCTATTTTTTGAGAAAGTTGAAACTTAAAATTGCGATTCTTTGCGCACGCATTTTTCTTGTCGCCAAAACCCCCATCCCATTGAACCCTCATTGAAGCACCCCGTGCCCATGCGAGTTAAATTACATTTTTAATCATTTTCATTGTTTCATTGAATGAGTCACTTTAGTATTGCCAACGATCCAAAAAAAACTTTTGTCTCGCATTTATTGTTTAAAAAATATCACATTTCCTATTTATTTCATTTCATATTATTACGAGCTCAAAATGACATTTTTCTAGGTTTTATTTGCTGTAGTCATTAACTTGTTTTTTTAATCAGAGCTTTTGTAAATAGAATGGCAACACGTTATTAAAAGCTGATTATTATTTTTTTGAGATACTCTCTCTTTTTCCGTTTCTAGTCTTTGATCTTTTTTTCCAATATTTCGAATATTGTACTGTAAGGTATTTCAATTGTAAAATTGCTCGCATTTTAAGCACTTTTTAGTGTTCTGACTTTCGTCCGTTAGCAGAAAAAAAA
>JAOUZG010017690.1:47798-58844 GCA_026289955.1 Argiope argentata | reverse complement strand
CAATGATATCTTAATAAAGGCATTTAATTCATTTCCCTTAAATAGTAATTTTAAAATCAAATTTCTTTATTTCAGTTTTTTAATTAACTCTACTTTTTCAAAATATTTATTATTTATTCCTTAGAAAGCAAATATAAATTTTAAAGCCAACTAACATAAATATTTATATTAAATTTTCCGGCTTCCCAAGCAAATACCTAATACAACACAGCTTATTAAGGCTGCAACCCTTTACGTCCAAATAACCTTAATCAATTATAAAGGGCAATCCAAGGGAGCGGTGATTGCTTTCATGCGTAAAATGATTTAGCAGCATGGAGTTGATTATGCCGGGTACAGCACGATTTTTGATGGAATTTGCTTACGAGGTTTAATAATTGTTTATAAAGGGTGATTAGATAACGGGTGTTTGGTGTTGCTAACATTGATTCCTTTATAAATGGTTCATTAGAAACGTTCCTGTTATGCAATTAACCAAAACATCGTGGTTCTGCAAAACTTACATTTTGACCTTTTAGTCAATACATTTTCACAAAGCCCATAGTTTTACCGTTTGTGGTACAAATAGGTCAATCGTTATGGCTAAGAATATAGAGATGGCTTTAACTCAGAAATATTTCTTTTCGGATGCTTTCTAATAATAAATGCCTCTGCATATGGAATGTATATGCGATTACAATAAGTGCAATTAATATTTAATTGAAAATAATAGTCTCAATCATCTTTTTTCTACTTTCTCTAGTAAGTATAGAAATGCCAGATTCAAGATAAAAAGCATACGCAGAACGTAGTACTTCTCAAAATAGTTTAGAGCACGTGAAGAGTATAATCCCTATACATACGATTTGGTGCCATCCTAAATGACTTTTAAAAGAGGAAGACAGATATTTTAGCTTAACTAGGAGGAAAACTGGGAAAATCAAAAAAAGTTCGCTTCATAGCGAGAAATTCGGTATTTAAACCTTTTTAACTATGATGCACGAGACCAGAGCGAAATGACCGGACCTATACTCTCCTTCTTCCCAATATAATGCTTTTTTAAAACTATTCTTTCCATTCCTTATTTCCGTCATATTTAAAACCTTAGGACTGTGGTGGGCAATACGTAATGTGAAGTTTACAAATTCGTATTATTTTTCCCTTTTTTATTCAATAATACATTATTTTTTTGTAACTCACTATGGAAAGTATTAATCAGACAGATTAATTTAGGCCATAATAGTAGATAAATTATTCCATTACTTCTGGAATTTTTTTTGATTAGTTTTATTAACGTCCCATTGTAAAGCAACACTATGGCTAATTTGGAACGGATCTCGTAATTTTGAGCATCAGGAAGATGACGAGGACGACACCTGTACTGGCAATCCCCTCTCCACGCCACACCAGTTAGAGGATGTTTGGCCATGAAATATTTAACGTGAAACTGACTCCCTTGCACGACGGTTCTTCAGTGGAATCGGACCTCGAAAATGAAGCCCTACGGCTCACGAGCCCTGATCTAACCACCAGGCCACCACGGCCCTTACCACTTCATGAAATAATATTTAAAATTCTTATTGTCTTTGCCTTTTTTAATTCAAGATCATATTATTTTTTGTAATTAACTCTGAAAAGTACTAAACAGATATATTAAATTAAGGCAATCGTCATAGGCAAATTATTTCAATACTTCATTTACAAATTACTTCAGAACTGTTACCTAATGAGTTACCTGAGATGTCTGAGTGAAAAGTCATAAAGAAACAAGGTATAAATAATTTGTTAAGGATTCGGAGATACGTATATTTTTCCATGATTATGGTCTGCAGTTTTAATTTCGATACTTATTTTCCATTTTCGAGTTCATCCTATTGTTTATTATTGCTTTTTACTTTTGAAATAAGATGCCAAAACAGTGAATGAAAAAAAATGAGAATTATGTATCACCTCAGGTTCATTTACTACCTCATTGGATTGTAAATGAGGTGGTTAATTAAAAAAGGAGCTTGTAATAGAGCCTTTTCGAAATTATCTCTAGGAACTAGTATACCATACGTCTCCGTGAAAAATGATTATTGCTTATTCTGGAACACCAAGGATTAAGGTTTCATGGTAAAGTAAAGCAAAAAAAATTTTTAGTTCAATTTTTAATGATTTTTTGTTAATAATTTTGTTCTATCCAGTGTTCAATAAATTTCACAAAGCAACCGGTGCCAATTTGAAATATTTTATAACCGGTATATGTCTCAGTTTTCTTGAATGTAATCTCGGTTGCTGATTTCCAATTCCTATTATTTTCCATTTCTTTGATTCTCTAAATGCTCACAATGAATTCTCTTTCTTGAAATAAGTTCCTAAAAGGCAAAAGAAAAATGTAATTAGTGCACTTCCCAGAGCTAATTTATCACCTTGTTTAGTTAGTAAGTGGGGTGATTAATTAAAGAAGTAATATATTCCTTTTCACAGAATTCTCAAGAAATTAGCATAACATATATTTCCGCGAAAAATGATATAAGACGAGTTGCAGAAACTAGAGTGAAAAGTCTACAGTTGAAATAATTAAATATTTCTTGAAGAATAATTTCTTTATCACATTTCTTTTAGGTGTATTTCAATTTTTTCATTGTAGTTCTTGTGATTTTTATCTCTATGTTGATTAATGGTTCCTAATTTTTGACAAAGCATTTGATTAATTTTTTTATCCTCTTTAATTCCATTTAAAACATATTTACATGATATTTAAAATTAATTATCATTTCAGAACATGATGTGGCTTTTGGGATGAGGCTTTTAGCGACAGCAAAAATCCGCAGGCAAAAAAATTGAAATTTTATTATCTGCACGTGCATCTAAAAAAATAAATAATCAGTTTTAATAATGCGTTGCCATCGCATTTACAAAATATATGATTAAAAAAAAATAAGTTAAAGACTACCGCAAATAAAACCTAGAAAAATGTCATTTTGAGCACGTGTTTATATGAAAGGAAATAAATAGGAAATGTGATATTTTTTTAAACAATCAATGCGAGACAAAGTTTTTTTTGGATCGTTTGCAATACTAAAGTGACTCATTCAATGAAACAATTAAAATGAATGAAAATATAATTTGACTTGCACAAGCACGCGGTGCTTGGCCGTTCAAGAAATTATTTTATGACTTGATATATTGAAGTAGGTGCAACAGATTTTGTTTTCAAAAAAATGTTAAGAAGTGAATGATATTGTTGAACTGAGGTTTTATTACTCAGAAACGGTATTGTAAAATGACTTTAGCTTCAGTATGATTTAATGGTTACCTTCATATTTAATTTTAAAACATACATAAAGCCCAAGCCTTTAAATATAATTTCATAATATTCAAAGTGCGTTTTATTTTGAAACGAAAAAGTTAATGAAATAAAGAGAATAATGCTGTTTTATTTAGATTCAAGCTAAGATTTTATTTCATAAAAAGGATAGCGTAATAATAAATTAGTTTCCGAATTCTATGAGGTTTATTTTTATTTTTGTTTTAAATACACATAATTCGCCAGTTCATTGGCATTTAAATCCAATCACGTGATATGTAAATTTCACATTATTTTGAAATGGAAGAATAAATGCAAAGAAGAGAATAATATTGTAATACATGCTTTCAAGCAGAAGTTTTATTACTTAAAAAAGATATTGCAATAATAATTTAGCTTCAGTACGATCAGAATTTCGTTTTTATTTTTAAAATATGCACAAAGCACACGTATATTGGCGTTTAAATTTATTTACATAGCGTTTAAAATGCCCTTCATTTTGAAATGAAAGTATTAAAGTATAAAAGATTTGTTTATTTGCATTCAAGCTGAGGTTTGATTATTTTATAAAGACATAACAATAATGAGCTAGATTCAGTATGATCTGAAGTTTAAATTCATTTTTATTTCTAAAATATGTACAAAGTGCCATTATATTGGTGTTTAAATCTCATTTAGTAATGTTAAAAATTTACTTTTATTTTAAAATGGCAATATAAAGGGAAGTAAGGGAATAGTATTGTTTATTTACATTCAAGCTGAGGTATTATTTACTAAAAAAGACACTACAGTAATGGTCGGAGGTTTATTTTTACCTCCGAATTCCATTTATTATCTCGCCCTGCCAATCAAAATTGAGGAAACTCTACTAGATAGAAACAAGGACATGTTCCAGCGTGATTGTTACAAACTTTTTTTTGATGTAATGACTTATTTGTTTTTGGTCTCCTGAACCAAATAAATGTATAGAAAAAAAATGGTCAGTAAAAGATCAGACGAGGTTTTGCAACATCCATATTTGTTTCTGTTCAAAAATAAATCTCAGAAAGATAGCAATGTTTTTTATTTGTATTCAAGCTGAATTTTTATTCCTTTTCAACGACATTAAAATGATGAGTTAACTCCAGTACGATCTGAGGTTTCTTTTACCTCAAAATTACATTCATTATACAAAAATGAGGAAACTGCTTTAAAAAAACAATGAACTGTTCCATTGTTATTGTTACAAATTTTTGTTTTAATTTAATGGTCTAATTATTTCTGGTCTCATGAACCAAATAAATTATGCTCAAAAATAAATCTCAGAAAGATAACAATGTTGTTTATTTGTAATTCAAGCTGAGTTTTTATTACTTTTCAACGACATTAAAATGATGTGTTAACTCCAGTATGTTCTGAATTTTCTTTTACCTCAACATTACATTCATTATATAAAAATGAGGAAACTGCTTAGAAAAAAAAGGAACTGTTTCAGTGTTATTGCTACAAACTTTTGTTTTGATTTAATGGCCTAATTATTTCTGGTCTCATGAACCAAATAAATTCTGCTCAAAAATATATCTCAGAAAGATAACAATGTTGTTTCTTGTGTATTTAAGCTGAGTTTTTATTACTTTTCAACGACATTACAATAATGAGTTAACTCTAGTATGATCTGAAGTTCCTTTTACCTCAAAATTACATTCATTATAAAAAGAAATGATGAAACTGTTTAGAAAAAAAAAACAAGGAACTGTTCCAGTGTTATTGCTACAAACTTTTGTTTTGATGTAATGACATAATTATTTCTGGTCTCATGAACCAAATAAATTATGCTCAAAGATAAATCTCAGAAAGATAACAATGTTGTTTATTTGTAATTCAAGCTCAGTTTTTATTACTTTTCAACGACATTAAAATGATGTGTTAACTCCAGTATGATCTGAATTTTCTTTTACCTCAACATTACATTCATTATATAAAAATGAGGAAACTGCTTAGAAAAAAAGGAACTGTTTCAGTGTTATTGCTACAAACTTTTGTTTCGATGTAATGGCATAATTATTTATGGTCTCATGAACCAAATAAATGTATAAAAAATAATAGCCGAAAAAAAGATCAGAGGAGGTTTTGTCCACCACCATATTTGTTTTTGCTCAATCTTTTCTGATCAATTTTTCCAAGAGGAAATGACATTTTTTACAAAAGGCAGCGCGCCATTTTGAAGCTTTGCCCCGGGGCTTTCTCTAGCAGACAAAAGAAAGATAAGTCACCAAACGACGAGTTCCTTTTTCATTTCACCACAGCTTAGTGAAGTCTTTGATAATTGGTTTTTGCACGAAGAATAACAGTCCTGTGTCGTGAAAAGTACGGATTTCTTAAGTTTCTTGAGATCTTTGTTCTAGTTTCGTTATAAAACAGACTTACGAAGAAAGGCCAGGAAATGTTAGTTCAGCTAAAAGAAAATGAATTTAAATTGTAATGAATATTACTTGAATCAGAGACTCACAGAATCACATTGGGTGTATCTTTGTCTTGATGTAACACTGTTTTCTGCGATATTGTGATGAATTAAGTAAAAAGATTTTTTTATTAATGTTCAAAGAGTTAAACTATAGCAGAAATTTATTTTTCTTTATATTACTTTATACTTTATCAATCTATCTCCCACACTGATGAATTGCTTTGTTAAAATTATTCGTTACAAAAAAGTTTAATTAAATATATTAAGTAATTTGAATATAATTTCTAGTTAAGACATTTAAAAAAAGGCTTTAACACTTTGACTGCGAAGTTAAATTTACAAATGTTCACCACGGAGGCAAATTTTCAACATAACACTACATATAAAAGCAATATTTTTCAATCTGACTCATGTTGCAACACATGGGGAGATTTTCATCCTGGCTACCAAAAATGATAGCCAAAGCACCCTTCGAAAGTTAGTGCTAGTTCTTCAATGAGGAATAAGATGGGTGCTTATGCCACAACACTAAGAAAAGGTGTTAAATGTTATAGAAAACTACGATTAGAATTGTTGGGAGTTTCAGTAGTTAACGCATGGGTTGCATATCGACATGCAACAAACTCAAAAATGAAAAATCGTAAGTTTAGGGACAGCTTGGTTTTTCAGCTGCTTGCTATGGATATAAATCCCGATTTTGATGCGCTAAAAAGTTTTTTTTTTAAAAAAAAACCTCTTTTCTTGATTGACAGTGTCCGTGAAAATGATAAAAAGTTGCGACGTAAATGTCATATATGCTACATCAGTATTTCTAAGACAGAGGGTCGTGAACAGGCCAGAAAAAAAGCAAAGTTAATTTCCACATACTGTGGCAATTGTCCTGACCAGCCTCAATTGTGTCATAATTGCTTCAATGCCAAACACTGAATGTAACTTTATTCCAAAATAAAGGAAATAACGTACATCATTTATATATATATTTTTTTATTTTCACAAACTGTAAATATATGTATTTATTACCACATACTGCATATATATTTATCACATACTCTCTCTCTATCTCTCTATCTATCTATCTATACATCTTTTTTGCTTCATGTTAAAAATATTTCATTTTTTACAAAACTTAGCTCATAGAATAGGCACATATATCAATTTGCACAAGCCACGTAAACCTAACACATTGTAGGGGGGCCTAACAATCAAACTCCAATGCAATTTTCATGTAACTGACTATTTCATGTAACTATAACATGGTTTAATACAGCCATTTCCTAAAGTGTTGAAACACCATGGCTATCACATATGATAGCCAGTGTTTCAATGGAAACATCACTGGCTATCACATATGATAGCCAGTGTTTCAATGGAAACATCACTGGCTATCACATATGATAGCCATGGCAGTCAAACTGTTAAAATTTGTGTACTTTGGATCGTATTCAATGACTTCGGATCTTCTGAACTTTTTTGTTCATCTTCATATATTCAATTATGTAGAAGAAAATAAAAGCAGAAATGTTCATATTTTACAAATTTTTCGACATTACTCAGTTTTGAAGTTAATCAATAATTGCTATAACAACAAAAGTTAAAAAAATATTAAAAATGTATTGAAAATAGATTAAACGTGAAAACATGCCCGAATCTTCATAGTTCGATAAATCAACGATGTAAATAAATCCTGCGTGAAGTGTTAATAACAACAATAAAAATGATAAGTGTTCCCCCTCAACAAGGAAAAATATTACAATAAAATACATTTTAAAAAAGATTTAAGAATTTATTTAACTACTAAACGGTTTTATTTTCTTTACTATCTAATAAGATGACGCCTTTTATTTTTAGAATATTTTCTTATTTTGTTTCAAATGGAAATCCATTGAATACATGACGTATCTATACACTCAAAGTAATTTTAATATTGAATTATAATCATTATGGTTTATTTTAAACTTACAGTTATCATTATTCAGTTAATCGATGCACGTTCGGCTTACGGACAAAACATTTAAATGGTTAAAATAACAAATTTATATGAGAAAAAACTTACATCATTCAAATTATTTTTTTTCTGAATTTTCGAGATAATATAAATTTGTTTTTGTGTTGTACTATTTTTGAAGATTATTAGGAGAAAAATTGTCAAATTTTATTTTATTTTTTATTAACAAAATGTGATATATATTATTTTTATAAAAACCGCTTTGTTGCGCGCATCTCCAGTCAAGTTTAGGGAATTAGATTAAAATACTTGGTTCGTATAATACAATTATATAAATTCACTATATTCATATTTATTACTGGTAGAATTTTATCATAAGAAATTTCAGATGTAGAGCGATACCAAAAGCAATGGAAAGATTTCTGACATTTTTTAAAGAACTCCATGACGAGATAATATAAAATTATTTTTGTGTTGTACTATTTTCGAAGATTATCAGAAGAAAAATTTTAAAGTTTTATTTGATTTTTAATTAAAAAAAAGTGATATATAATATTGTTTTTATAAAAACCGATTTGTTGCGCATATTTATAATCTCCAAACTATATATCAAGTTTAGTGGATCTATGTTAAAATACTTGGTTTGTATTATACAATTATACAAGTTCACTGTATTCATATATATTACTGGTAGAGTTTTATCATAAGAAATTTCAGATGTAGAGCGATACCAAAAGGAAAGGAAATATGTCTGATATTCTTAATTCAACAGTTAAGCATTCTTTGTCATTGAAAAACTATAAAGAAGAGTATTAACTTTAATGAAATAAAGTATTTGCAAAGAAGTCAAAACATAGAGCCCACTACGCAGACTTGTCTAAAATATGGAGCAATATATCATCAAATTCGAGCAAAACCATAAATTATCTATAGTTCATTGAGTGGATAATCATCTGGTTAGAGATATCATGTTTCAAAAACAACTGTAATATTATTAGATATTTATTAATTAATAGTAATATCAAGAAAATAATGTTTGCTTTCGACATTTCGATTTGTCTTTTATTGGCTTCTTAAAATTTATATACTTAAATATTTTATTGAATAAAGTTAAGAATTTGGTTATAAATGTACTTAAGATTGAAAGGTATAATTAAATAACTGATGAGTGATAATATTGATAGGAGTTTCTGATATTTTTATACTTTCGAATGAATAGTTTGTAATAATTTCGACATGGCACAGAAATTAAAGAAAACATCCGAGTTCATGAAACAAATGACATACATAATCTTGAAATATTCACCTTTTTATGCCGCCCCTATCATTTAGAATTCCTTACTCCTACAATGGGTAACATGATCATTGATATTTAATAGGCAATATTCATTATGAAATTAAAAGTATCTGATATTATTATGTTTATCTTTTTTTAAAAATATCTAGATATCTGTTTATGTATAAATATTATCTATATCTTTTATCTAAAAGTATCTATCCATTTTTCAAACAGAAAATGTTTGTTTTAGTTTGAAAAGCCATTTATTTAAAAAAATGCAAGTTTTTACTTTTCATTTATTTTTGAGATGAAAAAGAAAACGCACAAAGAAATCTGTTTTATAATTTTCTAAAAAAGCTGTGTTATAGATAACAATTTATTTTCTTATAGATTCTGTTGAATAATTAGATTTATCATTAGATAAAAATTTATCTATGTAAAAAAAAATCTTCTTAAATTCGAATAAGTTTGTTATTTTGTTCATGACATTTGAGCAGAACAGATTTGTAATTAGGGAGTCGTGGATCATAGCTCTATCGAAAATAATATCAGTCGTACATGCTAAATTTACGCATATTAAGTACATTATATGCCCATTTAAAAGTACTCAACTTCGCTTCCCAACAATGGCGGTTGAATTGTCTTTGAAGTAAAACCACGACAGAAATATGTTTCGAAATGTTCTTTTTAAATAAAAAAAACTGTATTTTGAGAGAAATTACTTTCATTTAAAATCACAGTTTATTTTAATTTTCTGTACTCATTCATAACCACTTATTTTTGATTTTCTCATATGTTTAGTTTACAGAAAGTATAACAGACGTGAAAATATCTGAACTCAAGATTTTGTCAAATCTACATGTTTGAGACATTCCTGAGTTCGAATGAAAAAACATTTTGTAAAATGTCGGTATGACTGTGACAAAGATAACTGAAAAGCCTCTTGAACTCTACGGTTGAAATTTGGTTTACAATCTCTATACCAAAGTTGTAAATTTCGATCAAATTTTGAGCAAACTGAGATCAAATGAAGTTTGTATGTCTGGCCATTCGAATATAATTTAAAAAGGTAATTCTAAAAAGAACAAATCCAGGGTCGATAAAAATACATAGAATTAATATCTATATTCAGGCACCTTTCCAATTTTGTACCAAATTCAATAAGGGATTAAGCATATGCTCGGACTGTACATTTAGAATCGATTAAATATGATACATCAAATCAGCAGTAACTTTAAAATATAAAATTTGGTATACAATTTTGATGATGACATGATAGATTCTGTAAAAATGTTAAATTAATGCAAAAGTTAATATTTCGCCACACACACACACACACACACACACACACACACACACACACACACACATGATATTCTAAACTCTTAATTTTATTTCAAATTAATTTCTTAATTTTCAATTTAAGTCAGCCATAGTAGCATCATTCAAAAATATTCTTTTATTTCCAGATTCATTCCACTCGTTCTTGTTAATTAATTCAACAGAAGCTGCGTAAAATTACTCAATCGGCTTAAAGCCACAGATTCTCACGCTCAGTGAGAGAGATGAAAACTGTCCAGCCTAGCACATTCTTTTAAAAAAGTTCCTATGTTTCCCTTGTCTGTTAGACATGCATTGTCGAAATACCCATCGAAATCTGATTATATAAGCTCTGTGAAAAAATATTCTCCCTATCAAAATCTTGGTATTTAATACCAGGGATAATGAATTCCCGCCCCTTTTTTACATTTCAGCTTTTTGTCAATTCTATTTTGAGTTCTTCTGTGTTGTACTCGTCGCTTTTGCTTGTACATAATGTCTGCTTGCCGTGGTGGAATAAAACGAACGTAAAAATTTAACCTGTCTTAATGACAACTACGTCTATTAACTATACTATAACTATATGTCTTTATGCAACTATATTATACTATATAACTGTGACTAACTATTATACTAGGTAACTAAATTATACCGTATAACTATGACTAACTAACTATTATACTAAGTAACTATATTATACTATATAACTGTGAATAACTAACTATTATACTATGTAACTAAATTATACTATATAACTATGACTAACTAACTATTATACTGTAATATAT